>BSBM01000401.1:8007500-8070000 GCA_027924585.1 Larix kaempferi | reverse complement strand
TTTTCATTCTTCGATGATGTTCAATGCTTTTCAACACATCCATGGTCTTGCATGGTAGGCTGAGGATGCATTCATGGCAGTTGATCTTTACAAAATATGTTTTTTGTCAAAATGAAATTCAAATTTCCTCTTTGATGAGTCCTCCTCTACAAGACTTCATTTATTGCATGAATGTCACAGACTCACGAAAACTCTAAACAACACTCAATGGCATGCAACTACAAATAATGGCATGCAACTATAACCACAAACCAACTAGAGGTTGATTTTTGCATTGGTATAGAGAGGTGGCACTAGGCACACAATAAGGAGAAACAATGAGTTAGAAAAAACATTTGGACCAAAGTACCACAATGGTTATTGATAAAATTAAAAAAAACAAATTTTGATGTGTGGCATGATCATGATCATGTAACCTCCCTCCGTCCTTCCAAACATATGTGGTTTATCACCACGTTTCTCTTCAACACTCGCCATCAAAATACGTATAAAAATAACATGTCTTTACATCCTCTTCCATTTAAATCCTCACCGCATAGTCATAAATAAGGATTATTATGCATGCACATCCTCACCTTACAATATCAATTGGTCAAGGCGCATAGACAACCATAAATTATCAAATGTGTCAAGACGCAAAGAGTAAGCCCTTCCAATAAAAATTAAGACCCACCCTTCAAACGGTGTAAACATTGGGGAATAAATGGTGTAAACATTATACATGAGCACGTGCACGTGTTTTAGCGCGTGCGCTAGTGATGTGTATGCGCTAAAAACATGCGTGCACGCGTTTAAGCATGCATGCACGTCCATGTTACTAGTTAAAAAAAACAGAGCTCTCTTTTTTCTGGGAATTCTACCAAGAAACACGGGTTTCATTTCTTCTGCGAGTTTGAAGCTCTTACAGGTTTCTTATTGGCTCACACTCATTGATCTATTGGACACAAAATCACCCTTAGAATCTAACAAACATCTTCAGTGGTCTTGGAATCTAGTGGATACATTCAAGCTATCAGTTTCCATTGCAAGTGGAAATCATTTCTATAGAGGTATGGTGAATTGTAAATAATTCTTTTCATTCACAAGATTTGAGATTCTCCCATGCCTTCTTGTTTTTATCATATGACTATAACAATATCCATGCATAGACAACAATGAATTTGATAAGAATAATTCCCAAGTTCACATCTAAAAAAACTCATATGAACACTAGACAAGATGAAGTATGCAACCTCCTCATTGTGTAATTAGTTCCCAAGTCAATTTTGTTCTTTTCACCTCCTATTATGCTAGCAAAAAATATTACACTCACTAAACATGACTTAAAATATCACTTCACTCATCCACAAAACCTCAACTCTCTCATCTCTTATTCAATACCATTGTATGGTTGGAGGATATCTGTAAGTATATGCACCTTTCCTTTCTCTATGAATCCAAATATGATAATATCATTCCATACTTACCATCCTTACAATATCCCCTCACCTTTAATAATGATTTTTTTTCCAAAAACCAAGACTTTCCCACTTCATGCTCTATCCAACATGATCATTGTTGGTATAGTCCCTAGTTCCCCACTTTCCAAAACCTTCATACCCTAGATATTGCACATTGAAAGGTCAAATTATATTCCCCCTAATCACCCTTACAAAGACCATGATCCTTGTTAGAAACCTTTGCATCCTCCTTAAGGTTTTGCACAATACAAAGTATACATTCATTCTATTGTGATGCATTATTGAATTCAACCATGGGTATTTTAAACTCAAAATCACATTCTATCATCTCAAGGTTTATAGATAAGGAAATAGTTTGTTGTTGTTTCTTCAACTCCTTAAGGTGTTATATAACCTAGTAATTTATGATGGTAAAGTACATTGCCTCAAATGGAAGGATATACCATTCCACTATGAAGACAAAGCAATCAAACTAGGTTCAAAATTTAGAATTGATAAAATTAAGGGAGAGCAAAAAATGCAACTAATTAAGGTGAAAAATATGATGTAAACCAATAAGAATTCCTTGGGGGAATTTGCAACCTCCTCATTGTGTAATTAGTAAACTTATTCTCTTTACCTTATTTTATGTAGAAAAACTATCAAACTATTCCCAAGGCATCTCTAGCCATCTCTAGGGTAGGGTTTTACTACCATAATTTTTATGAATTCATGGCTAGGAAAGACACTAGTTTCTCCACGCTACACTTGACCAACCATCATCTATATTGATTGGAATTGTAAGGGATAATGATGTTTATTCGAACACAAATAAACCAACATAGTCTGTAGTTATATGTGTTAATTTGTAAAGTGGTAATTTATGTTGGAATGTGTCAAGTTCATTGTATGATGGCACTAATATCTTATTTGTTGTTTATTTTGCAAGGGTAGACCTGATAGTTGTGTTAAAGAGACTTTTGGAAATGTGAAACTCACGCAACGCAACAAAAAAATATAGAAGGAATCTGCCCATTGAAAAGGTCAATGACTTAAGAGAAAAGGCCAAGTTGGGAATGGAAATATTGAGACATGGTCCTATCATTGCCCCAGATCCTGCCATTGATCCTAACACAATTTTTGATACGACAACCTTTTGTTCAGAACCATAGGTAAAGCGGTCACGTCCAACGGACCCAACTCAAATTCCAACATCAACACAATCTCCAACCAACAATCCATCAATGAGTCATGTTGAAGTTCCTCACGACACAGGAATATTGGGAGATGATGCATGTGTAGATATGGACATAGAAGCAGTGCTTAATTTGCAATATCCCCAAGAAGACCACAACCATGTCAACCACACTCCCATTATGGCCCAATCTGTGAATGAAGAACCACAACAAGCAAGCTCTGGTATTCATGTCTCATGTCCACCCTCCCTACCTCGACTGTCCAGTGCAAGAAGAAGAACTCCTAGATGCATTCATGTGGATGAAAGTGCTATGTTGGGGCTTGAAGGGAATTTTCCAAAACACACTATCGAATGGCAATGCAACAAAATTGTCAAAGAATATTTTGAATCCAAAGGTGATGCAAGTAAATGTCAATTATTGCTATGTTTGTTAAAGTCACGTTGTTTAGTTGTTGTTAGGAGTATTTTGGGCATAAAGATGGTTAAAAGTGCAGAGGCTAGCAGTCATATTGTTAGAATCTCCAATCTGCATTTAATGCAATTGGGAAGACATCTCGTACAAAAGATCTTTATGCGGCTCATCGTGTTTTAGCAGAATCAATTGTAAGCAAGTCCACAAGGAAACGTCGCCTGCTATCACACACTTCTCATATACTCAAATTAAATAGAAAAAACTATTAAAAAGTACTATGTTATAAGAGAAAATATTGACACTCCGGCTGGAAGCGATAGTTGGGATTTTGTTGGTAGGTTGCCTCGTGCAGATAGGAAGCTAATTGATGTTGTTAAGGAGTTAGTACAAAATTTTTTGCATGATCATACTAGACCTTCATCAAACCAAAGAGACATGCTAAAGCTAAGAAAAGGTTCTACTGAACGTGAACCCCATTTTAAACACTTCCTTGACACCACACAGACTGAACTCTATGAGAGATTCAGGAATGAGCACACGCAATTGAACCTGGTCCAAAGGTCCTTTGAGAAATGCAAACCATGGTACATTCGTATATGCATTGATTGGAACACCTGTTGTTGTAGATACCACGTAGAATATGAATATTATTATGACACATATAAACATATATTTTGTGATTTACAAACTAACATTGTGCAAGGCTGCAATGGATCCATACTACCACTGAATGCATCAAGAGACTTTATCCACAACATCATGTGTCCAAGGCCTGAAGGACACAAATATTATGAAAAATCGTGTCTATATGGAACATGTTCTAGGTGCAGTGGGTTTTCTCTTTTGAACCATTGCATCCATGAAAGAAAGGAGCACGAATTTGGTAGGATGGGCATGGAGATGCAAAGATTCAAGTACGTAACCTATAAATTAGATAGTGCCAGTGAAAGTAAACAAATTGCATTAGTGAAGTCACAGGTAGAAATAAATATTGCATATTTTTCATTTTACACATTTAATTTATGACATATACATTTTTCCAAGTGCCACATTGTAATATTTCCCTTGTTTTCATGGTAACAGGTACCGTTATGTGACTTCTTGATGGAGTTCTACGAGAAAACAAAGAAGTATGTTCAACATGTGCATGTAGCGCAATGGCAAGATGAGCAGTACAGAAAATGCAGGGATACATTTCCTGTTGGAACCATAGTGTCAATTGTGGATTTTGCAGAAAATTACACCCTTCAGCCACAAAATGAAATCCAGAGTCAATACTACCATTCAGACTAAGTCAACATCATGGTACATATTATGTATAGGCATGGGCCAGAGAGCAGCAATGACAAGAGGATAATACTGAAGGAGACAAACTTTTACATAAGTGATGATAGAACCCATGATCTGCATTATGTGCAACATTGTTTTCGAATTTTCTATGATCAGTTGAAGGAGAGAGATATACAGATGGATCAGCATTGGATATGGTTGGATGGTTGTGTGGGCCAGTTCAAAAATGCCCGAGTATTCGAATGGATGAGTATTTTGCATAAGACTTATAATGTGCCGCATATCTGGAACTATTTTGAGACAGGGCACCGCAAAGGAGAGCATGATGGGGCCGGTGCATGTATCAAGATTGCACTATGAAGGGAAGAGATGAGGTTTGACAGGGAACCTCATATCCTAGATGCAGAATCCATAGTTCAATGGTGCTCTGCAACAATGTTAGACCGAGCAAGAGATCAACAAACATCATCACTGGCAGGACATGGGGTAATTGGCGGATGGTTGACATAAACCGATCGCGTTCCTATAGTTACGAAACAGTACAAGGAACACGTGGATTTCATTCAGTTCGAAGCTCAAACAACCCCTTATTTGAAATATGGATGTGAAAGCTTGCATGCTTTTGCAGCCCTTGCAGCAGTGGCGAATGGGATGAATGCGAATGCATGGATTGGGTTGATGAATGGGATCGTGTGTCACTTGTAGTAGACCAATGTGCCGTTGTTGAAAAAACCCTGTTAGAGGAGGGTTATCTAGTGATTTCGATAGACTACGACCATATCTTAGATCTTGTACAACTAGGACACATATAATTAGTTGTTGCCCCGAAAGGCAATGAATGGGGCACAGATTATTGGTTGGCACGGTGCATCCAAGGTAAGCAAACCCTCTATGCATCATTAATCAATGATGAAGGCATTGAATTTCCTATTGGCTCGATGGTGTTTAAGGGGTAATATCTTACACTAGATGGGAATTCAAGAAAGACTAGTGGGCATGTATTCATGGATTACAAACTAGTTTCAGTGGTGTATCACTTCACAAACTTGATCGTTGGCACAAACATCCATCTTCAGACAATGTCAAGCAAGAGCCCAACCAAGGTACGCTACTACCTGCCTCATTCAGAGCATGAGAGATTGATGGAGACAATTAGCAACCGAGAGGATCCAGATGGATTTATTGAATGAGGCCAGTCAACTTTACATAAGAGAAAGAATTGCATCAAATAATGTTATAGTCTACATCGAGGTATGTGTAGTTTTATGTTATTTTGTTGGTACATGCATTTTTTGTTGATACATACATACATACATGTCTTTGCCATACATACATGCATACATACATAGAGATACATACATACATACATAGAGATACACACATAGAGATACATCCATCTGCCATGTCATCATTTCACCCTTTGTCATTAATGTTTAGAAACCTAATCTATCCCTAGAAACTTAGTCTAGCCCTAGAAGCACTATTATAACCCTACAAACCTAATCTAGCCCTATAAATCCTAGAAATCTAAACTAACCCTAGAAACACTAATTTAACACTAGAAAACTAAGCTAGAATACTATAAACCTAATCTATTCCTAGAAACCTAAACTAGCCCTAGAAACACTAATCTAACCTAAACTAGCCCTACCACTTCTCTCATTTGGTATGAGAGAAGTTGCTTTAGACCTACCTCACTCATGTCAATGCTTGAATTTTTGGAGGCCGACCTCCCAACCCACATGTCCTCTTCAACATTTTTTGTTCTCTTGGTTTTGTGCCCACCCAAACATTTTTCATGCTTTGGGTACCTTGAGGTATATCCCCAATCCAAAAAACTCTTATATTATGATGATTATGTTGGTTATTGGCTTCACCCAACAAAATTATATTTAACAATACAAATATTCATAGATTTGGTTCCCCATGCTCAATGCTCACCCAAATCTAGCTAGATTTTTGGTTTTTTCCCTTATCCAAGCATCGTGTCATCAACCTAGAGTTTCCACTAATATATTCTAACTAGATACTAGAATCTCCTTGACCAAATTAGATGGGAAAATGCATAGAGATCTTCTAGACTCTTAGATATGTATCCTAGCAATTTATTTTAAAACATGCTCATTTATGGTTGGAGATTGATGCTTGATTCCTATAGATAACCACTTAGAGGGACTTGTCATCATCATCATCAACATCATCATCACCATCACCATCAGCATCAGCATCACCATCATCATCAACGTCTTCATCATCAACACCATCATCATCATCATGAACATCTTCATCATCATTGTCATCTCTAGGTTCCTCATCAACATCTCCATCATCACATCTTCTTCATCGTCATCATCTTAATATTCATCACCATCACCATCATCATCAACGTCTTCATCATCATCACCATCTTCATCATCATCATTAACTCTAACTCTAACCCTAATTCAATTTCCTTCCATAACTCTAGCCCTAAACCTCACTCAAACCCTAGCACTAAACCATCTTCTTCTTCATCACCATCACCATCATCATCAATGTCTTCATCATCATCACCATCATCATCATCATTAACTCTAGCTCTAACGCTAATTCAATTTCCTTCTATAACTCTAGCCCTAACCATCACCCAAACGCTAGCACTGAACCATCATCACCATCACCATCACCATTACCATCACCATCACCATCACCATCACCATCATCATCAATGTCTTCATCATCATCACCATCATCATCATCATGAACATCTTCATCATCATTGTCATCTCTAGGTTCCTCATCAACATCTCCATCATCACATCTTCTTCATCATCACCATCACCATCACCATCACCATCACTATCTTCATCATCATCACAATATTCATCATCATCATTAACTATAACTCTAACCCTAATTCAATTTTCTTCTATAATTCTATCCCTAACCCTCACCCAAACCCTAGCACTAAACCATCTTCTTCATCATCACCATCACCATCACCATGACCATCATCATCAACGTCTTCATCATCATCACCATCATCATCATCATCATTAACTCTAACTCTAACCCTAATTCAATTTCCTTCTATAACTCTAGCCCTAACCCTCACCCAAACCCTAGCACTAAACCATCTTCTTCACCATCACCATCACCATCACCATCATCATCAACGTCTTCATCATCATCACCATCATCATCATTGTCATCTCTAGGTTCCTCATCAACATCTCCATCATCACATCTTCTTCACCATCACCATCACCATCACCATCATCATCAACGTCTTCATCATCATCACTATCTTCATCATCATCATTAACTCTAACTCTAACCCTAATTCAATTTCCTTCTATAACTCTAGCCCTAACCCTCACCCAAACCCTAGCACTAAACCATCTTCTTCATCATCACCATCACCATCACCATCACCACCACCATCACCATCACCATCACCATCATCATCAACCTCTTCATCATCATCACCATCTTCATCATCATTGTTAACTCTAACTCTAACCCTAATTCAATTTCCTTCTATAAATCTAACCCTAACCCTCACCCAAACCCTAGCACTAAACCATCTTCTTCATCATCACCATCACCGTCACCATCATCATGAATGTCTTCATCATCATCACCATCATCACCATCATGAACGTCTTGATCGTCATTGTCATCTCTAGGTTCCTCATCAACATCTCCATCATCACATCTTCTTCATCATCACCATCACCATCACCATCACCATCACCATCATCATCAACGTCTTCATCATCATCACCATCTTCATCATCATTGTCGTCTCTAGGCTCCTCATCAACATCTCCATAATCATCATCTTCTTCGTCGTCATCATCATAATCTTCATCACCATTGCCATCATCATCAACGTCTTCATCATCATCACCATACTGAACAAAACCCTAGATTCCAAAAAGGATGTACAAGGTGACACTTGGGCCACGACACCAGAGGAGAGGGGTACCCCTAGCACTATCCCGACGTCCTGAATCCAATGGAGTTGACGGTTTGTTGATCCGAGCCACGGTCGTCATTCTATGGCTCGTTCCGTCTCGCATCCAAAAGGCCTTCATGGACACCTGCTGGATACCTGTCGGGGGCATAAAATTCCAACCATGCAACAAAACTGGGTTCTGGGGAGTCCTGTAAGTGTGTCTAGGGAGGTTCCAGCTGGGAACTCTAGCCATACATGCCCAGTCAATGATTTTGCAAATTTGACCCCAATGTGCAAAAATTGCACTCCCGTACTGAGCAAAACCTTAGTTTCCAAAATGGACGTACAAGGTGACACCTGGGCCACGGAATTGGAGGAGAGGGGCACCCCTAGCACTATCCTGATGTCCTAAATCCAACGAAGTCGACGGTTTGTCGATCCGAGCCACGATCATCATTCTATGGCTCGTTTTGTCTCGCATACAAAAGGCCTTCAGGGACACCTATTGGATACCTGTCGGGGGCATAAAATTCCAACCGTGCAACAAAACCGGGATTTGGGGAGTCTTGCAAGTGTGTCTAGGAAGGTTCTAGGTGGGAACGCTAGGCATACCTGCCCGATCGATGATTTTGCAAATTTGACCCTAATGTGAAGGCCATGCAAATTCGCTCAAGGGGGGCATTTCTTGTCTGAAGGCCCTCGGGTGTGCATGGCCACCGTGGAAAGGTCCACAATGTCCACATGGACCTGTGGGAGCTGATGGAATCCAATTCTGCTCACTGGTTTGGGTTCCGTGGCTCCGAAGCAAATCACCAAAGTGTCCCTAAATGGCCCTGGGGTGCCTGACTAGAATGCCCGTAGCAGCCAAACCGTGGATCCATTCATGAATTCGTCGATTCTGGTGGGTCCGGGACGCCGAGTTTCAGCTAGGGGACCCCCCACAGCATGCCTCGAAGACCCGGAAGCGGTGTCAATGGGCCATCTCCGGAGCTAGGGTTTCGCTCAGTGAGGGCCATTCCAAATTCGCTTGAGGGGGCCATTTCTCATTCGGAGGCCACCGGGCGTGTATGACCACTGTGGACAGGTCCATAATGGCCAGGTGGACCTGCGGGAGCTGACGGAATCCAAGTCTTCTCATCGGTTTGGGTTCCGTGGTCGCGAAGCAAATCCCCAAAGTGTCCCTGAATGGCCCTAGGGTGCCCGACTAGAATGCCCGTAGCAACCAAACCATGGCTCCGTTGACGAATCCATTGATTCCAGTGGGTTCGAGACACCAGGTTTTAGCTAGAGGACCCCCCACAGTGTGCCTTGAAAACCTGGAAGCAGTGCCAATGGGCCATCTCCGGAGCTATGGTTTTGCTTAGTGAGGGCCATTCCAAATTCGCTCAAGGGGGCCATTTCTCGTTCAAAGGCCCCCGGGCGTATGTGGCCACCGTCAACAGTTCCACAATGGCCACGTGGACTTGTGGGAGCCGACAGAATCCAAGTCTGCTCGCATGTTTGGGTTCCGTGGCCCCAGAGCAAATCCCCAAACTGTCCTTGAATGGCCCCGGGGTGCCCGACTAGAATGCCCGTAGCATCAAAACCATGGCTCTGTTGGTGAATTCGTTGATTCTGGTGGATCCGGGACGTCGAGATTTCACTAGGGGACCCCTCACAGCATGCCTCGAATACCTGGAAGCGGTGCCAATGGGCCATCTCCGGAGCTAGGGTTTTGCTCAGTGAGGGCCATTCCAAATTTGCTCAAAGGGGGCATTTCTCATTCGGAGGCCCCTGGGCGTGTGTGGCCTAGACCTGTTCATTGTGGCCATGCACGCTCGGGGGCCTTCGGACGAGAAATAGCCCCCTTGAGTGAATTCGGAATGGCCCTCATTGAGCAAAACCTATCTCCGAAGATGGCCCATTGGCACCGCTTCTAGGTCTTTGAGGCACACTGTGGGGGGTCCCCTAGCTGAAACCCGGCGTCTTGGATCCACCAGAATCTATGGATTCGCCAACGGAGCCATGGTTGTGATTCTACAGGAATTCTAGTCGGTCACCCCGGGGCCATTTAGGGACACTTTGGGGATTTACTCCGGCGCCACGAAACCCAAACTGGCGAGCAGACATGGATTTTTTCAGTTCTTACAGGTCCACCTAGCCATTGTGGACCTGTCCATAGTGGCCATGCACCTCGGGGGCCTCTAGACGAGAAATGACCCCATTGAGCAAATTTGGAATGGCCCTCACTGAGCAAAACCCTAGCTTCAGAGATGGCCCATTGGCATCGCTTCCAATTCTTTGAGGCACACTGTGGGGGGTACCCTAGCTGAAACCCAGCGTCTTGGATCCACTGGAATTGATGGATTCATGAATGGAGCCACAGTTTGGATGCTAAGAGCATTCTAGTCTGGCACCCCGGGGCCATTCAGGGACACTTTGGGGATTTGCTCCGAGTCCACAGAACCCAAACCAGCGTGCGGACTTCGATTCCGTCGGCTCCCATGGGTCCACGTGGCCATTATGGACCTGTCCACGATGGTCACACACACCCGGGGGCCTCCGAACGAGAAATGGCGCCCTTGAACAAATTTGGAATGGCCCTCACTAAGCAAAATCCTAGCTCCGGAGATGGCCCATTGGCACCACTGCCGGGTCTTCGAGGCACGTTGTGGGGGGTCCCCTAGCTGAAAACCGGCATCCCGGATCCACCGGAATCGATGAATTCACAGACGTAGCCATGGTTTGGCTGCTATGGGCATTCTAGTCGGTCACCTCGAGGCCATTCATAGACACTTTGGGGATTTGCTCCGTGGCCACAGAACCCAAACCAGCGAGCGAACTTGGATTTCGTCGGTTCCCATGAGTCCACGTGACCATTGTGGACCTATCCATGGTGGCCACACATGCCCGGGGGCCTCCAGACAAGAAAAGGCCCCCTTGAGCAAATTTGGAATGGCCCTCACTGAGCAAAACCCTAGCTCCGGAGATGGCCCATTGGCACCACTTTCGAGTCTTCGAGGAAAGCTGTGGGGGGGGCCCTAGCTGAAACTCGGAGTCCCAGATCTACCGGAATCTACGAATGCACCAATGGCACCATGGTTTTGATGCTACGGACATTCTAGTCGGGCACCCCGGGGTCATTCAGGGACACTTTGGGGATTTGCTCCGGAGCCACGGAACCCAAACCGGCGAGCGGACTTGGATTCCGTTGGCTCCCACAGGTCCACATGGCCATTGTGGACTTGTCCACGATGGCCACGCATGCCCGGGGGCCTCCAAATGAGAAATGACCCCCTTGAGCAAATTTGCATGGCCTTCACATTGGGGTCAAATTTGCAACCTAGAGATGACAATGACGATGGAGATGTTCATGATGATGATGATGGTGATGATGATGATGATGTTAATGATGATGGTGATGGTGATGGTGATGGTGATGGTGATGGTGATGGTGATGATGAAGAAGATGGTTTAGTGCTAGGGTTTGGGTGAGGGTTAGGGCTAGAGTTATAGAAGGAAATTGAATTAGGGTTGGAGTTAGAGTTAATGATGATGATGAAGATGGTGATGATGATGTAGATGTTGATGATGATGGTGATGGTGATGGTGATGGTGATGACGAAAAATATGTGATGATGGAGATGTTGATGAGGAACCTAGATATGACAATGATGATGAAGATGTTCATGATGATGATGATGGTGATGATGATGAAGACGTTGATGATGATGGTGATGGTGATGATGATGATGAAGAAGATGGTTTAGTGCTAGGGTTTGGGTGAGGGTTAGGGTTAGAGTTATAGAAGGAAATTGAATTAGGGTTAGATTTAGAGTTAACAATGATGATGAAGATGTTGATGATGATGGTGATGGTGATGGTGATGGTGATGGTGATGGTGATGGTGATGGTGAAGAAGATGGTTTAATGCTAGGGTTTGGGTGAGGGTTAGTGTTATCTCCTCAATAAAAAAAGACTAGTCATGGTGTCTAGGTGATAGGAAGTCTTTAATTTTTGTTTTTCCCATGTGTTTAAGTTCCGGTCTGATAGGTTGAAGAAGGTAATGAAGTTTGAAATAACTTTTTAAAGCTAGCTCTCCTTCAAAAGGAAATTTTCAGTTTTCGGTAGCTTAGGCGGGCCTGGCAATGGTTCATTAGCTACCGAAAACCCTATTTTCGGCAGCTTCTTGTGTGAAAGAAAATACACTCCAACTGCCGAAAGGGATGCATTACAGCGTGATTTGTGTGGAAGTTTTCGGTGGCTTGGGCGAACACGATGGTGTTCATTAGCCACCGAAAGGTAAATATTTTCTGCAGTTCGCAGTGCAAGTTTAGAATCTTCTTTAGATGCCGAAAAGCAAAGTCATTTTCATAATCCATGAGGCCGTTTCAGGGGTTTGGGTGAACACGATGGTGTTCATTAGCCACCGAAAGGGAGGATACTTTTCGTAGCTTACCATCCAAAGTTTGGGTTGTTTACAGCCACCGAAAGCAAAGAGCACTGGTTAAGACCGTTTTCCGGCGGCATACGGCATCAAGGTTGGATTATCAGCTGCCGAAAAGGAGTTAGTGTTGATCGGAAGGCACGTCAAATCGGGGGTTTGGTCATAATAAAGGAAATCCATCATATCTTAGCCGCTGAAAGGGTCACTTCAGCGAAAACACTATTTTCTCCAAGGTGAGGCCGGATGCCACCGCCATATCTCTGGCCAGATGGACCTCTCCTCCTCTTCGCATATCAGCATTTCTTAATTTTCATTCCTCTGGTATAATCATGCCGCAGTAGCCATCATTACGCCCTCATGATTATCCACCTTTTCACACCCCTCGGAGTTAGTCCCCGAAAAGCCACACCGCCTTTCCTCTTTCACCCTCACCACATCGATTGAACTCATTTTCTATCTACTTTTTCGTCTCTCCCTCAGTCCTGATTTTAGCAGCAAGCGCCAGCGAGCAGGTTACAAATGAAGAAAGGAGGAGGCACGGCCCTGCGAAACGAATTGAACGACATCTGTTATTTGGAGGAAAACCCCGAGGTATGTCAATTCTTCAAAAATGTCGGCTTCTATATCTTTTGCAAAAAGCTACAGGGCTCTCATCAACAGGTGGCCGAAGCATTTTCCCTCATGTTTGACGGAGATAAGGTGGTGATAGGCAAGGAATAATTCCAGGTGAACGAGGCCCTTATAGCCCACATGACAGAACTTCCAATGACCAGAGAGAGCTGGCTTAAGACCACTATAAAAAAGGATTTCGAATTTCAATCATACCTGAAACCAGAGCATAGGAGCCTGGTTTGGAAAAAAGACATTCCTATGTCATATCTGGAGGGTAAATGGTAGCTTTTATTGAAGTCCATTCTGGTCTATATAACCTGTGAGGGCAGGTATAACAGGGTGCTAATTTACCATTTTAGAATACTGGATCACTTCACTGGCAAGAGCCCTTTAAATCTCCCTTTCTACCTCCACAAGATCCTCACCAAAATGGCACATCAAGTAAAATCCCAACCCACCAAAATTACAGGCAGGTTGTACCACCATGGTCTGATCAAACTCTTGGTCTCTGAGTTATTGCAGAGGAAAAGCATGAACTGGGCTTTCTTTCTATTCCGGAGTGGGTTCGAGACAAAATTGCGACCGGGAGATGGAAAGAAATCATCCACCCCTAGAAGTGGGAAAAGAAAAAGGAGGGCTATCTCCCCAATCACAACCGAACCCCTTTCCTCAGCCCCAAAGGTGCAGAAATCCAAAAGGAAATTAGCATTTAAAGATAAGACTGAGGATGAGGGAGCTGTTTCAGAAGAGACCCCTTCCAAGACTGCCAACCTTTTAAACCTCCCTTACACCGATTCTGAGGAGGATGAATTGCAGGAAGCCGAAGCAGGAAATGAAGAGGTAGCGACTGAATAGGAGCTCCAGGAAGCAGCTCCATCTATGACGGAACAGGAGACCACCTATGTTAAATTGCCCTCTCCTACACCTGCGGAAGAGTAGTGATTCGAACGTGCAAAATTACCCTCCCCTACACTGTGGAGGAGCAAGGTCAGCAGGTAGCCGAAGAACTAATCCATAAAACAAAGCTTTCTGCCTCACATAAAATCAATCGACTCGTCCAACAAAAATATGAACGCGAGATACTCTAGAGAGTCATCAAGGAGAAGAATTAGAGGCTAACCGAAAGGTATAATGAGCTGTATGTTTCTTTCCAGGGGTTGACCAGGAAACATGGCAAAATGAGAGGATGAAAGATTAGGCTAATCAGGGAAAACATTAGGCTGAGGAGGAAGGTCGAATCTTTGGAGGGTAAGGAAAAAACTTAGAGTCCGCAGCCCATGGTACATTCAGACCTGGAGATATTAGCAGCAGGTGCAATCAACTTTGCCAACCCTCTGGTTTTGGCCCAGGAGGAAGAGAAATCCAGGTAGCAGGGGATAGAAGCACAGTTTTGTAAACTTTTTGCAGGCTGGATCATCCACCGCTTTCGACAGCTTGGGTGAACATAGGAGTTGTTCATTAGCTACCGAATCCCGTTTCGGCGGTTTACAGCATGCAAGCAGTGCCCTCCCGGATACCGAAAAGAAATAAAGTTTTCCAGGACTCTAAAGCGATTCGGTGGTTTAGGCGAAGCATTAATCGAATTCATTAACCACTGAATACCAAGCTTTCGGTTGCTGATCACCTCCAAGCCCAGTTTTGTCAGCTACCGAAAACACAAAAAACGTAGAGGTCTGTCTTTGGGCATCAAACCCCTTTTGTGTTGGTCCTAGCATCTTGAAGGTGTTTTCTAGGGGATTGTTAAGCGTTCAAGTGCATGATGATCACCTCTAGTCCTAGATTGAGGGCGCTAGCAGAATTAGCAGTGGAACATTCCTGCCTATTTTTAGAAAAGACACCTATAGGTTTTTTTGCAGAACAACAGCTTCAAACTCGCCCTCCAGACCCTAGAGGCTCATCTCAGCTGTCAAGCATAGGTGTATCAGCAAGGATAAGTTATTTTGATCATAACACACTGTCACATCTTTCATTAACTGTTCTTGGTTGTTATTTTTAGTATATTCGATCCATCTTTTGGGATCTGAAAAAATTTGTAATGGCTATAAATCCCAAAACTGAAGTACAACGTGGGTTCAATTTTGGAGAGACTTATTGATATTTGTATTCTCAGACTTTCAATGACTTCCCAGCAATACAAGCTTCTTTTACTATTTTCTTTCAGATTTTCTGTCTCATATTCCTATACTCGCAGTGGATGGTTTATTTCGTGCATGTTCATTTGTTTATGCCAGATAGTTGTAATCCTGTCTTTGTATTGATAACTGAACATACATGTTATTTATTTGTTGTGATTAGCCATTTATATAAATATTTCTATGTATGAGTCTGCTGACATGATAAGGATTCACTCCCATTAATCTTTTATCAACCCTCTGAACAGCAGAGTCAAATCCTTGTCTACCTGAGTGTCTCTATGTGTGTTCTGAGAGTGTGAGTTTTGATCTCAGTCATCCAACTTATTCCAAACAAACCCCATCATTTCAGATAAGTTTAAGTTACCAAGCATCTCTAAAATACAACCTAGGAGAGCTTCCTGGAGTGATAACATTTTCGTGCTATTTCCGGGAAAAGATTATTGATGCAGTAGCTTCCCTGGGAGACGACACAGTTCCAGCTTTGATGATAGACAAAGCATGGGCATTATTTCGGTTGTAATAATCTATCTGGCGACTCCATTGGAATGAAGTGGCTTCGAGAGTACCAATTACCAGATAAAATCCTCAAAGGCCACCAATGACACCTATTTCAGATCCCGAACATATTATAAGGAGAGGAAGGACTACGCAAAGACAGATTTCCAGATCCACAAGGGGAACTACATCAGGCCTTACCAGAGGTATTTCTTCTATCTCATCAGATGAAACTCCTTTTGAATCTCCATTTTTTGAAGCAGCTGGTTCACAAGAAACTATAAGTAGAGCA
Source organism: Larix kaempferi (assembly GCA_027924585.1). Taxonomy (NCBI): domain Eukaryota; kingdom Viridiplantae; phylum Streptophyta; class Pinopsida; order Pinales; family Pinaceae; genus Larix; species Larix kaempferi. Next base: position 8,053,761 of record BSBM01000401.1, on the reverse strand, counting down.
GAAAATTTATGGGCCCAAGTATCCTCATCCGTTTCTACTGCCCAAGTCCCTAGCCCTGATTCTACCACCCGAGCTGACCTAGGAAAAGAAATCCTAGAATCCATCAAAGAGGAAGGCTGTTCCTCCTACCTGTAGCCCTCATTGACTGAACCAGAAGAGAAGTACCCCTTTGTTTACACCAACGTACTTTCCAATGAAAACATTTTTCAGGACCTTTTAGACCAGCGTGAACAAAGGTTGTCCTCTTTGCTTGCACAGTCCAGTAAGAAAATCAATTTCCCAGAACAACCATCAATTTGTTTCACCCCCATTGTTGGCGACCCCACTGAATCAAATCCCCCACTTTCATCGTTGCCTATACCTCCTCAGCTACCGTCCACACCCAATTTGCTTTCTGCCATCTCTATAGTACCCACACCCACCATGGCTGTACCTCTGACCAAAATGGAGAAGATCCTCCTTTCTAGGTATGCCCCTCTAAATTTTCATAATCCCCTTTTTGCTATGCCTAACGGAGATTACCAAAAATATATGCCTAAATTCACCAGGGAGGGGGATTTTACAGTCGAGGAGCACTTGGAGGCATTCTATAGCTATGCTGAAAATATCAATATCGAGCATGAAGATGTATGGACTAGGGTGTTTGTGCAAAGTTCTGATGGTCAGGAAAGAAAGTGGTTTAAAGAACTACCCGTTGGATCAATAGATGACATCGAGGCCCTAGATGAATTGTTTTTGAAACATTGGGGGGAAAGAAGAGACCACCTTTATTACCTCACAGAATTTGATAATTTGAAGAGAGAAAGTGGCAAGTTTGTGTCAGCTTTCATGAAGAGCTTTAATAAAATGCTTAGCAAAATCCTTGCTGAAATCAAACCTACGGATACCTCTTCCAGGATCACTTACGCCAATGCTTTTGACCCTGATTTTTGTCTTCATATCTGAGAAAGAAGAGCTACCTATTTACTGCTCATGCAGGATGCCGCACTCGAAGTTTATTCAAACATGCTTGCATCTAAGATCCTCAAAGGGAAAATCGACAAGAAAAGGCAGACCCCAGATTCCTCCTCCTCGTTAGGAACTAACCTGGAAAAAATGGCTAAAATGCTGGACATCCTAACCTCCAAAATTTCCAAGCTAAAATTGCAAGGCCAGCCATCTACGAGAAGTAAAGGACCGAATGAGTTTGTTCCCAGGAACACTAATGCTCCCCCTTACAGAAGAAATGGACCACATGTTCCGACCCTCCAAAGAGACAGGAATCCTGCTGAAGAACAAAGGATCAAAGCCCCTTTCCAGCATGTGGTATTAGAAGAAGAACAGGAACTCATTCAGGGAGAAGCAGAAGGAGAAGACAATGTCAACTGCATGGAGGATAAGGTTGACCTCACCTTCCTGACACAATCTGATTATGTGGAAGCCCTCATGAATGAACAAATCACCGAGGAATCACTGTATCAGGCTGATGATCAAAGGGGCTATGTTTTGAGGTCCAGGACTGTTGCTAAGAAACCTTTAACCCTTGCTCCTTGGAAGAAGAATTTTGCCCCCACAAAGCAGCTTGTTGCTCCTACAAAATAGTCTGCCACTCTTTCAAAATAGTAGCCTGTTGCTCCTACAAAATAGGTTATCGCTCTTGCAAACCAGCATCAAAGACCATCTCAGCGAGCTGCCTCATATCCTGGCCAACTTACAGCTCCATCCCAAGAGGCAAGAATCCCTGACAAGTTTCCCTACTCCTTCAATCTCGAAACTGAGATTCAGAAAATAAAAATCCCTTTTCCACTAATCAAGCTGATGAAAAACGATTCCTTCAATTCATCCATACTGAAATCCCTCCAGCCAAAAGCACCCATGGATGCTGACTTTGTGAATTTACAAGACGATAATCCTATAGTAACCCTAGGTCCCATGGTTGAAGAACAGGACGGGTCCTGCCCACCTTTTTATATATCCTTAAACATCCATGACAAAATTCTTCACAATTGCTTGCTCGACTCAGGAGCCTCCCACAACCTCATGCCTAAAGTTGTGATGGACGAACTTGGGCTTAGCATCACAAAACCCTACCATGATCTATTCTCTTTTGATTCCAGAAAAGTTAGATTCCTGGGCCTCTTAAAGGATCTTGTCATAAACCTGAATCAGCTACCTTCGAAAAGCATGGTAATGGATGTAGTGGTTTCTGACATCCCACCGAAGGAGATGCTACTATTCCTATGTTTGGAGGAGAAACTAAAAGGCTGTATAGGGAAAACCGGCTGGCTTATGTCATCAACAATGAGATGAATTCTATAAACCACTCCATTTACATAGTGGATACAGATTTTGGGGCATGTATCCTGCAAATAGATGATGATCAGTCACCCCCTCTACAACTCACGAAGCCCACTGGTCAGCAACCTGAGAAACTGACCACTGCTGTGTGGAACATGTTTTTTTATGGTGCCAGTACCCAGGCTTCAGTAGGTGCAGGTGTAGTTTTGATCTCCCCCCTGAAGGATGTTACCCATTTGTCTTATAAACTGGAGTTCAAGACTACAAATAGTATAGGAGAGTATGAGGATTTGCTGTTGGGATTCAAAGATGCCAAAGAAATGGGAATCATGTGCCTGAAAATATTTGGAGACGCGGAGCTCATCATACAGCAGGTGAATGGAAATTATCAGGAAAAGAACGTTAGACTGAAGTCATACAAAGATGAGGTATGGAAACTCAGAGATTCCTTCATGTTTTTTGATATTTCTTATATCCCGCGAGCCATGAACCACTTGGTTGATTCCCTTGCTGTCTCTGCCAGCACATTCATTCCTCCCATGCCTCCCAAGTTGAACTATGATATCCAAGTGAGGTACAGACCATCCCTACCCAATAATGTCAAATTATGGAAAGTTTTTGAGAATGATGATGAGCTTAGTATATTTCTCCAGGTGGTTAATGAATTTTCTGATATGCATATGGACCAAGAAAACCTAAATATAGAAGAAACTCATAAATCTAAATAGAAAGGGAGAATAGGCCAACATGACATTGTCCAATTGCCAGGAAATCATATACCTAGGGGCCTAGTACGTCTCGAAAGGATTTTTGACCATAATGACATCCCCTTTAAACTTGTGAATGAGGAAAAAGACCCAGTTGTCCATGAACATAATATAGGCAACCAAGATCACCCTAAATTAATAAATCTGTCCACCAAATTGACAGCTGATCAACAGTCAGATTACTGTAGCCTAGTAAAGAATTTTGCAGATGTCATGGCATGGGAATACATTGAACTGAAAACTTATGATGAAGACACCATTCAACATAGAATTCCATTGGAAAAGGGCACCACCCCTTTTAAACAGAAGCTAAGGCCTATCAACCCTCTCCTGTTACCTGTGATCGAGAGGGAAATAAAAAAACTCCTTGATGCTAAGATCATTATCCCGCTAATTTATTCTAATGGGTCGTAAATTTGGTGATAATAAGGAAGAAGAATGGTGAAGTCAGGTTATGTGCCGATTTCAGGAACCTAAACAAGGGCTCCCAAAAAGATAACTACCCTTTGCCCAAGATGGAGCACTTACTGCAGAGACTGTCAGGAGCTAGGGTCATGTCTTTTCTAGATGGCTTCTCGGGCTATAATCAAATTTATGTGCACCTCGATGATCTGGAGAAGACAGTGTTGATGCCCCGAAGATCGCAACATCAAGCAGAAAGGGATTCTCCTTGGTAGACCATCCCAATTAGATTGTCCACCGTTTGGTATGGGGAATCCATCCGGTTAGCGGTTCCGGCAACCATTAGATTTGGAGATTTGCTTCAATTACACCGGTTATGGCCGGATCCACCATTTTATTTTTTTTTGAAGGTTTAAGATGATATGCAAATGAGTAAGCTAACTTAATCTAAATGCAAAGCTTAAAACAAATCTGTGTCTAAAACTGAAATAAACCTAAACTATCCCTGCAAGGAGCAAAATTATAAGTATGAGTAATGTGCTGAAAGAAGCATCTACAGATCAACAGATAGCCATTAAACCATGAATATACAACTACAACAAAAGGAAACAGATATTAAAAGATAGCTTCCAATTTACATATAACACATTCCATTACTCATGTGGGAGAAAAATCATTTGCACAGGAAACAGCAAGATCACTCAATACATAGAAATAATTCAAGGCAGCAAAGAAAGATCTCACTGTAGAATATGAAAGACACAAGAATAATCCAGCATCCATCCAACATCCGTTTCCATGCAAAAGACATCCTCTCCAGGCTCTTATTAGGCAAATTTCATTTTCTTGGAGCAAGTGCAAGATAGCTCATACAAGTTAAGAAAAATCGTTTCCCTGCCAAAAGTCATTTACACTATTCCCTAAGCTTCTATTTATATTTTTACAAAATGCCTCTTGGGCTGCCACCTGGCTCTTTACACTTGTCCTCTAAAGACTTTTCCTCTAAATAAACAAATCGTGGCCCTTTTCTTAAAACATAAAATTTCTCAAAAATAGAAAAGGACAATTGTCTAGTGATTCTACAATCTAAAAATAGGGAGAACAAATAAAAATAGCAACAATGCCTTAGGATTAGCGTGTTCACCCTTGGGGAGGCGCTTCTGCTAGGAGGGAGGTGCTTGGACTGGCTGCTACTACTGCTGCTCGCTTTCTTTTCCTCCTCTGCAGTGTAACTGAACCAGATACCAGTGTCTCTGATAACCACATTTGCTGGTGAAGGAAGCAAGATCTTTTGGGAAGTCACATGTTTACCAAGCTCTGCTTCAACACCATGAATTTATGCAACTACTGCTTGGTGGATATCTTTAAGCAAATGACTGTATATTCATGACAGCCCAATATAGTGATGGAGATCATCAGTGGCTAGGACATCAATCTTCTTTACATATTCTATTTGAATGCCTAGCTCTTCCTTCAAGTCTGATAAACGTTGCTCTTTGCTTGGAAACTCATCAAGGGACTGAGGGAAACTCAGCTTGCACTTATCATGTACTTCATGGATCTTTTGATATAGGCTGTTACTTTTATCAATTGTTCCCTAGATCTTAGCCATTAGCTTAAGGCCACAGTTCCTACAGAATTCCACAAGGGCTACATCTTCTTTAAAATCATCTACCAACTTGAAAGGGAGATGCTTGGGGAAATCAACCTTCCCTTCTCTCCATTCCATCTGGCTCAGGATGTTTGCTTTAACCCGAGTGTATTTTTCCTTAAGCCTATTGGCATCTGCATTGACTTCTTTCAATCTAACCATCACAACTTTGAGCCTGCACACTTCCTCAGCAATCAGCTCCTGTGTGGCGTGCATTTGTCTCAGAATGTCACAGGATAGCTCATGAAAGGGAGGCATATCTATTGCTCTACTTTCTGCCTGTTCTAATTGTTCAACCATTGCCTGCTTATCTGCTTCCAGATGAAAAAGTCTAGCTTCATAATCGTTCTTTTCTGCTTCTAGAACCATCATTTGGATTGCCAGGTGCTCATTTTCTTCTTCTAAATGGTGATACTTATCTAACAACTCCTTGTGATCAACAGACAGGTGATTATATTTATTCACTACAAGATCCCTGTAAGCCTGCTCGTTAGCCACAGTATGTTGCAACATGCGAGCTCTCCTCTTTGTTGACTCAAATTCTCTAACCATATCGACCACATTGTCCTTTGTTGCTTTTGCTGCTGACACAGCGGCGGATGCCATGGCTATGGGAGCCTTATTTGTATTTTGCATCACCGTGGTCTCCCGCTGGGTAACAATATCTTCTTAGAAGAGTCTCTTTATCCTCTCTTCCGACTTCAAGACCACCGCCTTTCTCTTCTTATAATACACAAATTCATCCCATCGGGACATAGTATGATTTTCTGACGGGGTGTAAGGGATGATTGGGAGGTCTCTTACATGTACTTCTGTCTCTATGGGTGGGGTCTGTACAACTTGAGATGTGTCTATTTCCACATTTTGGGTGTTGGAGCCACCTCCTTGAGATGCGTCTATTTCCACATTTTGGATGCCAGAGACACCTGCTTGAGATGTGTCTATTTCCATATCTTGGGTGCCGAAGCCACCTACCTGGGCATCCTCATTGGTCTTAAGTTCTTCCTCCGTCTTTTGTTCCTCTTCAGTTTTACGCCTTCTTTCTTCTTCTTCAGCTTGTTGCTGATTTTCACTTTCCTCCCTCGGCTCTCGATCTTTTGCTTCCTTCCACTGCCTTTCTTCCTTACCTTCTCCCTACAAACTTGCTTCTTCAGCTTCTCTCTGCAACCTTGCATCTTCAGCTTCTCTCTGCATCCTTGCTTCTTCAACTTCTTGTTGCAGTCTTGCTTCTTCTTTCAATCTTTGTTCTTCATGGGCTAGGGGCTTAACTGCTTCTCTCTCTTTCTGCAGACTGGCTTCTCGAGCTGGGGCAGAGCTAGAGCTAGCTCCACTGCCTTGACGACAAATCTGCAACTCAGTCATATTGCTGATGCCTCTGAACACTTCTTCCTCTGCATCATAGTAGTGTTCATATTCAAAATGAGCGTATACCTCCTTGCAATGCTCGGAAACCTTGCTCCACCTATCATTTCTATGGAAGATCATTTCACCAAAGTGGAAAGCTTTCAGCTCTTGAACGTATTCCTCTATTGTTGCAACCCCTGAGAATTTATGGGCTCCTATGCGAAAGGGCAAAGGAGGGAAGGAATCCTTATGTTGCTTATTAAGCACCCCTCCTATTCCATCAAGGAAAACTTGCATGACTGCTGCTTCCTTGAGGACTACATAATCAGTAGCGTATTTTGTCAAAATGTATGGCGCTTTGGTAGCTCCAAACATCCTGATGTAGGTGCCCTGCTCTGAGAAGTAAAAATCGCCATAGTTTTCCAGGACCTCCATGGCATTTTCTGATAGACAATTGGGCTCTTCCTTGAACATCTACTCATACAGAGGCATGATGAACTCTTCGCAGATGAGCTTATAGTTTGCTCTGTAAATTTGAGCCCACATTATTTTATAGGCAGTGTAGACCGGGGTGTTGGCCTTATCCCATGTGCAACCTAGCCTGGGGAAAGAGACCTTGGCCAAAATGCAGTCAATAAGATAGGAAGACATGTAAAATTCTGACTTTTTTAAGGCTAGACCTTCTCTTGCAGCGGCAACTGTGGATGCCAAACTGTCCGAAAGGATAGTAACCCAATCAAACACAGTTCCTTTGAATGCTATGAAGTGGATGATGGGAGCCCACTGTATCCTATATACAGTGCCATCGAGCATGCCGAAAATTCTGCATAACATCAGGGCAATTAATCTAAAAGGAGGTCTTAGGCACTAAACATCATATTCATCATTATCTCTCTTCCTCAGCTACTTTCCTGTGACCAATAACCTTTTATCCATCTCAGTATTATTCATCTTTTCCAACCATTCATCACTTAGAGATTGTTGGGGACGTGAGAATTTGTAGGCTGCTGCAATATACGATGGATGGAATGAAGCGAAAGGCTCTCCCTTGCTGTCATGCAACACTCTTGTTTGCGGGTTGGCATGTTCCAGTATCCATCCGATCACTTCAGAGCATGGGAACAATTCAGGGCGAGTAGAAGCCCTGGCTATGCCGGAAGTTCTGATGTTGAGGTAGATTTGTTCTTCTTCCAATAATACATCTGGGATATCCTAGTCCCTGATCATCCGGTAAACATCTCCCCAACGGACCTCGGGAGGAACACCCGTGGTACACTTAGTGTCTTGGAAAATAGTTTCAGTCCTTAGTTGCACTGGTTCTGGTTCCTTCACTTTAGATTTCTTTCTACCACCTTTTGGCATCGTGGCTTATCCCTGTCAGCAACCAAATGTGAATGATTACAAAATTTGTAACACGTTATGAGAGTGTAACACAGAGTAGGAGAATTTTAGCATGCTAATGATAAATATAGACAAAATTATAAAGTTTCATGCTGGTGAAGCAAACTAAACATAGATCATTCTAGAAAACAAAATATGGTCCTCAGACTTGATTATTCTAGGGAGACAATGCCTAGTCAGGAACTTTTGGAATGCTTCCGAAAAGGTAAGCATACGACGTGAAAAAAACTACTTCCTTCCTAGTCCTTGGAGATAGGATCTCCTCCATCATAGCACTTCTAATGGTCAATGGTGGGTTGGCCTGAAGTGGAAAATCCTATGAGGAAACAATGAAAACAAGGAACTTTTTTTCCATAGTCATTAACTGAGCCAAATAGGTGAGTGGTTGAGTATGTCAACCGACCACTACTATCGTTGATAATACTTGCGAAACGGTATGCAGCCAGTATGAAGTTTGAGTTTGAGTAAATCTGGGTAGGAAAACGACCGAAATGCGGCCAGTGAAAAAATAAGCTCGGATGACTCAGAAACAAGGGGCCAACTGGGACCGACTTGGTCATGGCTATGAATCCTAGTTGGTAGCAATGAGAAACTTATAGGGCCACGTCGGCTATAAAAATGATACATGCTACCAATGTCTACCGGCCACGTTATGGAACGGGAAAAACCCAAGAAATAACTCAACGTGAAGATAAGACAAAGATGACGGTTAAAAATCCTACCTGGAGACGAAACAGTGGTAGAGTGAGGTGGACATGGTGGTGGATGCGCTGAGCTGGAGCGAGACGACGCTATTTTCCCAACGGCGTTCTTTGAATAAAATACTTACAATGGGAACAATGAAACCCCACTGCCCTTATATAAAGTTAGACAGGTGCGGGCATTTAAACGGATAGGTGATGACATTAAAATAGAGTTAAACGCTCGTATGGCACGATCATTTCAAAAGAATTCGGCATTTAACGTACGACCGTCGGTTGCAGCGAGGACTCACAAGTTTCGTCCGCGGTTGCGGCCAAAACTTATGAGTTCCTCTCGAAAGGAGGGAAACTTTGGCGAGGCATTTGCTTGTTGCGGGAGAGACAAAAAGACACTTCGCAGTGGCTGAAAAATTTGGCGAGTCATTCCGGCGTTTCGGGAGCACTTTGTGAGTTCTTTCAAAATTCACTCTCTCGGAAGCTTATCGCGGCCGGGTTTGCCGAGTTGTTCCGAAGTTTTAGGAGCACATTGTGAGTTCTTCCGAAATTCACACTCTTGGAAGCTTATCGCGGCCAGCTTTGCTGAGTTGTTCCGAAGTTTCCGAAAGACTGAGTAAGTCCTTCCAAAATTCACGAATGACTTTGTTAAGTTTTTTATCGAAATATGAATGGTCGAGTAACCTGGGGAAAAGACCAACTTACTGCGGAAACACTTGGTGAAAGATTCCGCAATTTCGGGAGATAATCCCAAGTTCCTCCGCAGTTTCGGACGAGCTCGCTGAGTTCTTCCCCAGTTTCGAGAGAGAATTTTAAGTTTCTTCCGTGGTTTCGGGAGGCAATTTTAAGTTCTTCCAAAACTTTAAAAACGCTAAGTGTTTTCGCCGTTTCGGGGAGTAACTTTAAGTCTTTTCCGTAGTTTCGGGAGAGAATCCTGAGTTCTTCCGCAGTTTCGGTAGAGAATCCTGAGTTCTTCCCCAGTTTCAGGAGAGAATCCTGAGTTCTTCCGCAGTTTCGGGAGAGAATCCTGAGTTCTTCCCTAGTTGTGAGTTTTGACTTAGAAGAAAAAACTTCAATTTTCAAGCAGATTCCTCAGTTGAAACAAAAAACCAAGTCAAAAAGTTTTCTAAGGAGACTTAACTTTTTGAGGCAGTCTTTCTAGTAAAATGAAAGGAGGGGCCCCAATATCTACAAAAAAAATTGGGGGGGATGTTGCTGCAACAACAATTGGCGAGTCACTGGCGAACACAGATCTCTGAAAAAATCCCTCTCAATGATCTGAAACCTTCTTAAAAGATATCCATCTTATATGCACCATTCAGCTGAGCACTTGAATCTCGCCGGAGGAAGAAGTCATTTTATCTGCTGGCCATTGGGGAAAGGGGAGCTTTGATAGAGACATCTTTAAAAGTTTCAAAGGGCCAACATATGGGGTTCATTTTAGAAGATTCATCTTTCAGATGGCTACTGCTATCGGACTCCACAGGATTTGCAACACCTTCTCATGGACATTATTTCTCTTGTTCCCCATTCCCATGCCGCTTGCATCCTTTTTGGATGTTTATACTTTTGACAGCTTTGCTGTCTGGGCCTTCCAGAAATATTTTCTTTAGACATGATCTTTGATTTTGGATCCTCAATCCATAATGTCCTTTTGTGTGAGTGAGAGATTTTATTGATTTGATCAAGCCTCACGGATGGAGAGGAGCCTAGCTTGAGCTGAGTCTTTTGGACAACCTCCTTGACTTACACACTTTGCTTTTGTCTCAGCCATGCTTCAATTGAGGCAAGAATATCTGGAAAACAGACACTTGATTATAAGCCATTTTGGCTGTTAGATTTGCAGCATAGAGTCATTTCAATACCCTATGCCCTCGGGATGTGCTACTCTCCGTGGGTCCAACTTCAGTGACCTTCTTGAGATGCCTTTAAGTGTGAGAGTGGATGGAGCCCAAAGATAGTAATAAAGATAGTCATAGATCTCTTCTATTTAAACAGGGTTAGTGTGACTAACATAATAGGCTTCCTTCCTTCTGGAGAACGTTCAGCAAGAGCAAAATATATAGATAAAATTTCATTCGAGGGTAGTTTCGGCTTCATGAGTTGTGAGATTTCTTCAAGAGATCTATCTTGATGAGAAACCTGACCGCAGGTGCTTTCAGAAAACAAACTTTGTACAGAAGGTTTCAAATACTGAGAAAAGAAACAAGATAACTGAAAACAATGAAAACAAAGGGCTAAAGCAACATAAAAGAAAAGTTTTATTTATGTACAGAAAGTCTCAGTGAGACTATGCAAAGTATTTTTTCAAGGCGAGGCCATTGAGAGTAAAGGTTACTTCCTCTCCCTGGAGGTCCATCAACTTATAAGTGGATGGGTCGAGCTTTGCTAAAATTTGGTAAGGGCCTATCCATAAATGTTGGAATCTCGTGTGCATCCCTTTGCCTTCATGATTATTATCCCATTTCAGGACTAAATCCCCAACTTCAAAATTCCTTTTACTGGACTTCCTCTTATCAAACCATCTCTTGACTATGTCTTGGTGCTAATGGAATCGGTCTTTAGCTTTCTGTCGGGCTTCTTCAAGTTGAAGCAAGGTATTGATCCTGGATTGTAAGACTTGGCTACCAGACCCTCGAGAGGCTTGGGACAACTGTAAGGATGGAAGCAAGATGTTGGGGGGGAGGATGGATTCCTTGCCATAGACAAGAGTGAAAGGGGAAACCCCTAATGCATTCTTTGGAGTCACCCTATCTGCCCATAAGGCATTTGGGAGAGCTATATGCCAACTTCGCTGATTTTCTATCACAGTCTTCTTGAGAATTCAAATGAGGTTTTTGTTTGAAGATTCAGCTAATCCATTTCCTTGAGGGTAATAATTGGTTGAATAATGTAGTTTAATCCCCCATTCATAAACAAATTCATTTATCTTAAAAGACGTGAAATAGGGAGCATTATCAAAAACAAGGGAAATTGGAACCCCAAACCTAGTTATGATGTTTTCCTTCAAGAAACTGATGACTATATCTTCATTGATCTTGCGCAATGGGATAGGCTCCGTACATCTAGTGAAGTAGTCGGTAGCCATCAGGATGTATCGATGTTGTAAAGAAGAATTTGGATTTATCTCTCCAATAACATCTATTCCCCACTGTTCAAAAGGTTCAGAGATAATAACCAGCTGCAAGGGTCCTACTGCCTTAGGTAATTTCCTGGCACTTCTTTGGCATATGTCACAGTTCCGTGCATACGCATGGGCATCTCAGAATAGAGTGGGCCAATAATATCCAGCTCTAAGTATCTTGTGAGCTGTTGTCTCCCCTGAATAATGTCCACCAACGGGACCATCGTGTAATTCTTTGACAACTTTACTCGCATCTTCCTTTTCTAGAAATCTAAGAAAAATTCCATCGTAATTCTTTCTTAAAAGTATCCCATCAATGATTTGATAAGCTGTTGACTTCAAATGGAGCGCCCTTCTTTGCTTAGAGTTCCAGTGCTCAGGTAGGTATCCTTGCTGCAAATAATGCACCAGATCCCTATACCATGATTAAGGAGCTGTGAAGACGGGACATACCTCAACTAAGTTCAGCTCAGCTTCATTTTTCCAATGTTGCTTTTCATCAGTTGGATTTTCTGTAAGCAATTTGCACAGACCTTGTCCTTTGATGATAGTGGCCGGTTTAAATTCTAAATCATATTCTTGAAGAGCTGTGACCCAGTTTCCCCTCCTTTCTCCTAGTTCCTTCTGAACGAAGAGGGATCTAACAACTGAGTGGGGAACTATAACTTTAGTTCTGTACTTAAGAATATATGGTCTGAGCTGTTTGACTGCTTGGAAGACAGCATATGCATGCTTGTCAACCACGGGATAATTTAGTTCAGCCCCTTGTAGACCAGTGCTCATAAACAAGATTGGGTATTCGTCCCCTAGCTCCAACTTTTGCGTGAGTACAGCCGCGAGGGAGTCATCTGAAGAAAAGGTATATAGGATAAAATCCTTGTCAAAATCTGGGCTTCTTAAGGAAGGAGCTTTAGCTATGGCTGCCTTAATGTCTCTGAACGCATCCTTTTCTAAATCTGTCCACTTGAACTGTATGCTTTATTTGACCATTTGTTGTAATTGTTTAACAATTTGTGCGAAATCTGGAACAAACCTTCAGACAAAATTGATAGTGCCCATTGTTGATGTATATGTAACTTCGGAATGTATTTCATTTATGTATTTCATATATATTTATTGTACCCTTATTAGATATGTGTTATTCCTCTATAAGGAAGTGTCGTCATGTGGATTAACAAGTGTCGCAAGTGTGTGTAATTTTCGATGGGTTATTAGACCACCATGTGTGGGGTCGGCCCTGAAATATATATTATATTGTGGATGTACCTAGCTAGACAAGTCGGCCCCATAAGGTCACTGGGAAAACAGGTTAGTATAAATAGAAATCAGGAGATCTCTATTTAGATCATTCAGAAAGTCATATCTCTCTCACTCAGAAAGTGGCGCACTAGTGAGGAGGAGGATCGTATGCTTTTAGGAGACTATCTCATGTGTATTTTGGTTGTACTTTGGTTGAGCCATTGCTCTCTCTATCTCTGAGGAAGTTGTGGGGTTTTTCACCTTAGGTTTTTCCCCATGGAAACTCTGTGTCTCTTGTCTCTCATGCTTTTGATTCTTGTGATGCTTGTCATGCTTATTGTGATTGTTATGCATTGATATATTGTATATGTTATTCTCTTAGTGAAGATCCTAGAGTATTGTGAATTAATGCTCAAAATTTAACATGGTATCAGAGCTAACCTGAGAAGAAGACATTTTGCAGTGACAAAAACTTGAGTTTCTTGTTTATTGGGTTTCTCTCCACAGATTTTGGAAAAGCAGTATAGTAGATTGACTCTACTCATCAAGGAGAATCTATCTGTCCAATCAAAATTCAATTCTAAGCATTTTCAGATTTGGCCCTAAAAATTAGGGTTTCCACAAAAATAGGAATTTCTGAACTCTGAAGACATAGCTGGGAGCTCCTTGCAAAAATCAAAGTTTAGAGCTTTGGATCGAAATTTTTGGCTGGGTAGATCTCTGGGAAACTCAAACCCTAATTTAGGGCTCTCCCTAGTGAAACCCGGGAGGACAAAAAGGAAAATCTGAAGGGTAAAGCTTTGCTGATCTCAAATTTTGAATACACCAGGATGATCAGCTCATCAAGGCGCATCTTTCTATCCTTTCAGAAAATTGAAATTCACATTTTGAATTTTTAGGGTTTTTCCGACAAACCCTAATGCGGGACCAAATCTAGTTTTCAGCATTTCAAGTGGTAAGACCTAAATCTTTTCTATTTCCATTTGAAGTACTCTTTAAGATGTCTCACCACACCAAGCTTGAGGATAAGCTTGAAGGAGCTGATAACTTCCGAGCTTGGAAGTATAGGATTGGGTTAATCCTGGAAGAGAATGAGTTGGACTCATATGTAAAAGAAGACATCCCTATCCCAGAGGATGAAGAGGCTAAGGTATTGCATAAGAAAAACTTGGTCAAGGCAAAAAGAATCATTGCTGATTCTATCAAAGACCATCTCATACCCCATGTGTCTTCTCTAAAGACACCTAAGGAGATGTTTGACTCTTTGACCAAGCTATTTGAAGGGAAGAACATAAATTGGAAGATGACCGTACGAAACCAATTGAAAGGAGTAAAGTTTCAGAATGAAGAAACCATTCAATCTTATTTTTCAAGGGTCTCCCAGATCAAGGAACAACTAGAAGCAGTGAATGAAATGGTGGAGAATGGTGAAGTAGTGATGACCACTCTAAATGGCCTACCCAGGTCATGGGATTCCTTTATTCAAGGAATTTGTGCAAGAAAGAAGTTGATCTCCTTCAACAGATTGCGGGAAGAATGCTCTCAAGAAGAAACTAGGCTTGTGGCCCGAGAAGAAAAGATGGGAAATGAAGATCAAGCTCTCACAGCACATACCAGGAAAGGCAAGTCCAAGAAGGAATCATCTCATAACAAGAGATTCTCACACCACCATTATCATAAAGATAAGAAAGATCTCAGATGCTTCAATTGCAATGAGAAGGGACACTTTGCTTCAGATTGTCCCAAGAAGAAGAAAGACAACAACAACAACTTCAATAAGAAAAAGAAGAATAACAAAAGAAGATATCATGCGCATGCCGCCGAAGATGATGAATCCCCAAAGAAGAAGGCTAGGGCAGAAAGTGATAGTGATGATGACTCATCAAGTGAAGAAGAATATGTTCTAATTTTTGCTCTCACAGGTACTATCTTCCATGGTTTTAATGATTGGTTGATTGACAGTGGGGCTTCCAAACACATGATTGGGTTTAAGGAATCTTTTGTGAATCTATCTGAACATGAATCACCCCATAAGGTGAAACTTGGGGATGATTATCAATACCCAATCAAAGGAAGTGGTGAAGCCTCCTACAACCTAGATTCTGGAAAATCTTTGAAGATGAAAGAAGTCCTTTATGTACCTGGGCTCAAGAAGAACTTACTCTCCATCTCTGCATTGGATGCAAAAGGTATGAGGGTTGCATTTGTGGATGGCCAAGTCCTAATGTGGCCAAAGGGAAAGAACATAGATGA
The DNA here is from genome assembly GCA_027924585.1 of Larix kaempferi. Taxonomy (NCBI): domain Eukaryota; kingdom Viridiplantae; phylum Streptophyta; class Pinopsida; order Pinales; family Pinaceae; genus Larix; species Larix kaempferi. The sequence continues at coordinate 8,038,608 of BSBM01000401.1, read as the reverse complement.
TGCAGTAGTGATTGGAGAGCAAGAGGGAGGTTTGTATAAATTGAAGGGACAACCTGAACATGCCATGGTACATGAATCCATGGAGCCAAGTGAACTTTGGCATAGAAGACTTGCTCATATGCACTATAGGGCACTTCCAATTGCAAGCAAGGCTGTAGAGGGTCTTCCTGAAATCAAGACCAAACATGAAGGGGTTTGCAAAGGATGTGCAAAAGGTAAGAACATTAAGAAGGCTTTCCCAAGCACTGAAAGTAAGGCAAAAGACATCCTGGAAATCATCCACTCAGATGTATGTGGTCCTATGTTATCCAGTTCTCTGAGTGGGTATGTTTACTATGTCTCATTTATTGATGACTTCTCCAGGAAGACTTGGGTATACTTCTTGAAGAACAAAGATTATGTGTTTGATAAATTCAAGGAATTCAAAACCTTGATGGAGAATCAAACTGACAAGAAGATCAAAACTTTCAGATCCGACAATGGTGGAGAATTCACCTCAGGTGACTTCAAGAAGCTTTGTAGTGATTCAGGGATTAAGAGGGAGTTGATTGCCCTTATAATCCTAAACAGAATGGAGTTGCAGAAAGGAAGAACAGAACAATCATGGAAGCAGCAAGGGCAATGCTACATGACCAGGATCTACCGATGCATCTATGGGCAGAAGCAGCTAGAACAGCTGTATATGTGCAGAATAGAACACCCCACAAGATATTGGACAACACAACACTAGAAGAGGTCTTCTCTGGTAAGAAACCTGAAGTCAACCATCTCAGAATATTCGGTTGTCTGGTATACACACATGTCCCAAAGGAAAAGAGGACCAAACTAGATCCTTCAGGAAAGAAGGGTATCTTTGTGGGTTACAGTGAAATCTCGAAGGCTTACAGAATATACTTTCCAGGGTTCAAGAAGATTGATATCAGCAGGGATGTAACATTTGATGAAAACTCAGCATTCATCAAATCAAGGAGGCACCTATCGAAGTTTATGAAGAACCTAAGGAAACTAGATTTCAAGACACTACCATGACTGAAGTAGTTCCAGAAGTTGTTCGTGAGTTTGAAGATCTGCAAGAACCTGTATATCCACCCCGTGAGGATAACTCTCACAACAGGAAACCTGCATGGGCTAGAGAGCTCATTCAAGATGCAAAAAGATTTGGCATTCCAAAAGAAGAACATAGAGCAAAGAAGAGAACCAGATCACATACTAGCTATGTTGCTTTACTCTGTGACATTATGAACAAAGAGCCTTCCAGTTATGAAGAAGCAGCAGAAAAGAAAGAATGGAAGGATGCCATGGTTGAGGAATACCAATCAATAATGAAGAATGATGTTTGGGCTGTTGTCCCAAGACCTAAAGAAAAGTCTATTGTGACTTCCAAATGGATCTACAAAATCAAGCATGCTGCAGATGGCAGCATAGAAAAATACAAAGCAAGATTCATAGCTCGTGGCTTCTCTCAAAAAGAGGGAATAGATTATGAAGAAACTTTTGTATCTGTAGCCAAGTATACTTCCATCAAAACAGTACTTGCCCTGGCTGCAGTGATGAAATGGAAAATACACCAGATGGATGTCAAGACTGCTTTCTTGAATGGTGTAGTTGAAGAGGAAATATATGTGGAGCAGCCACTTGGTTTCGAAATACATGATAGGGAGTCATATGTGTGGAGATTGAAGAAAGCCTTGTATGGCTTGAAGCAAGCTCCCAGAACTTGGTATGGTAGGATGGACAGTTTCCTATCTAGTTTGGGCTTTACCAAGAGTAAAGCAGATTCCAACCTTTATTACAAGGTTGAGGAAGGGAATCCTGTGATTCTACTCCTGTATGTGGATGACTTATTTGTAACAGGAGATGACAGATTGATTGCAGATACTAAGAGAAAGCTTGATGTCGAGTTCGATATGAAAGATTTGGGAATGATGCATTATTTCCTTGGTATGGAGGTGTGGCAGAGTGCAGGTGGGATCTTCCTTGGTCAAGGGAAGTACAAAGTAGATATCCTGAAGAGATTCGGGATAATGGATTGCAAGGCCATGGCCACACCTATGGCATCGAATCTGAAGCTTCTATGTGATGCTTCATCTAAGCCGGTTTATGTCTCTATGTATCGTCAGATGATTGGGTCCTTGATGTACCTTACGAACACGAGACCAGATATTTGCTTTGCGGTGAACACATTGAGTCAATTCCTGACAGATCCAAGGAGTGCTCATCTAGTTGTTGTAAAGCATGTTCTGAGGTACCTGAAGGGTACAATGGATTATGGGCTCAAGTATGAGGCGAATCAAAAGTTTAACCTGCAGGGTTATGTTGATTCAGATTGGGCTGGCAGTGCTGCAGATAGGAAGAGCACATATGGGTGCTGCTTCAGTATGGGATCAGGTGTGATCTCTTGGTTTAGCAGGAAGCAGTCCTGTGTAGCACTAAGTACAGCTGAGGCAGAGTATGTTGCAGCCTGTTCAGCTAGTTGCGAGGCAGTATGGATATGGAAGCTACTGTCTGAATTATTTGATCTCCCATTGGATGCTACTGGTATCTTCTGTGATAACCAGAGTTGTGTAAAGCTGTCTAAGAACCCAGTGTTTCATGACAGGAAGAAACACATAGAGATCAAATATCACTATATCAGGGATATGGTGCAGAAAAGAGCTATGAAGCTCCTGTATGTTGTGATGGATGAGCAGATTGCAGATGTGCTGATGAAGCCACTAGCCAGGGTGAAGTTCGAGTACTTTAGAGAGAGGCTTGGTGTTCTTCGGATTGATGACACTTCAAGGAAGAAGTGATGGACACATTTGCTGAAGCCATTCCAAGCATGTTGGAAGGAGGATCCTTCACATGGCTGTGGATGTAAGCGCTGGATGATGAGCATTTGGATGATGTTCTGGTATGATCAGTTGGATCATTTATATGTATGTATGCATCATGTTGGATGCTGGATATGATCAGTAGGATCATTTGTAGGTATTTTGTATATGCATCATGTTGGATGCTTGGACCATGTATCTGTATATGTATCAGGTGGATACATTGTATGATCAAGTAGATCATGTATGTTGATATGTATCATGTATTTATATTTGTATCAGGCGGATACACTGTGTGATCAGGTGGATCATGTATGATGATATGTATCAGGTAGATACTTGGTATGCATCAGGTAGATGCATTGTATGATCAGGATGATCATGGATGATGATCTTCAGGATGTTGCTCCAGATGACATGCAGCAGGATGTTGCAGTGATGATGATCAGGATGATCATGTGTACATCAGGATGATGTATGGTGAGTATCAGGTTGATACTCTGTGGCTGTGGAACAGGTTGTGCAAATAAGCATGTAATTTGTGCCCTGGGAGATTTGCAGATAGTCTTTCGAGGTTTTTCCTACGGCATGTAATTTGTACCCAGGGATATCTGGCAAATGGTCTTTCGAGGTTTTGCTTGGGAGGATATATAATTTGTGCCCTGGGATATCTGCAGATAGTCTTTCAAGGTTTTTCCTATGGCATGTAATTTGTGCCCTAGGATATCTGGCAGATGCTCTTTCGAGGTTTTGTCCTATGGCATGTAATTTGTGCCCTGGGAGATCCGATAGGTTGAGCCGTGTGCTCGTAATCAGTCCTGGGATGCTCTTTCGAGGTTTTTCCATGACCACATGTAATTTGTGCCCTGGGAGATCCGATAGGTTGAGCCTTATGCTCATAATCAGTCCTGGGATGCTCTTTCGAGGTTTTGTGGTGACCACATGTAATTTGTGCTCTAGGAGATCCGATAGGTTGAGTTTTGTGCTCGTAATCAGTCCTGGGATTCTCTTTCGAGGTTTTGTGGTGGGGTAACATGTAATAAGTCCTGTAGATATGGACAGGATGAAAAATGCCTCAGATGCTCTTTAGGGTTCTTGCTAGTCAAGAGACTCTTTTAAGGTTATGTGACGCACGTAATAAGTCCTGAGATTTCCACAGTATGGCCAGTGATGATGAAGACCTACAGGTGCTGGGCCAGCATCCAGTATGAAAAAGGACTGGCTCTGTAAAACTTCCTATGATGAGTAGAGTCAGAGATTGGTTGAGATATCAGCAGCAGTGACGATGGTGATGACGATGATCCTGAGAAGAAGACTTGTCTAGCAGATCTATGTCGAGAAATACCTTCCTAGTTAAGAGGGAGTGTTGATATATATGTAACTTCGGAATGTGTTTCATCTATGTATTTCATATATATTTATTGTACCCTTATTAGAGATGTGTTATTCCTATATAAGGAAGTGTTATCAAGTGGATTGACAAGTGTCGCAAGTGTGTGTACTTGCCGATGGGTTATTAGACCACCATGTGTGGGGTCGGCCCTGAAATATATATTATATTATGGATGTACCTAGCTAGACAAGTCGGCCCCATAAGGTCACTGGGAAAACAGGTTAGTATAAATAGAGATCAGGAGATCTCTATTTAGATCATTCAGAAAGTCATATCTCTCTCACTCAGAAAGTGGCGCACTAGTGAGGAGGAGGATCATTTGCTTCTAGGAGACTATCTCATGTGTATTTTGGTTGTACTTTGGTTGAGCCATTGCTCTCTCTATCTCTAAGGAAGTTGTGGGGTTTTTCACCTTAGGGTTTTCCCCATGGAAACTCTGTGTCTCTTGTCTCTCATGCTTTTGATTCTTGTGATGCTTGTCATGCTTATTGTGATTGTTATGCATTGATATACTGTATATGTTATTCTCTCAATGAAAATCCTAGAGTATTGTGAATTAATGCTCAAAATTTAACACCCATAAAGGACTACATTGATTTCTTGTTATGAGGCATTGGAATTCTATTGATAGCTTGTACTCTTTCCTGATCTATTGACACTCCTGTTTTGGAAATGATATGGCCCAAAAGTTTACCTTCGGAAACAGTGAACACGCTCTTCTTGGGATTCAATGAGATACCATATTTCTGACAACGATAAAAAATATGCTTCAAATGGACTACATGATCTTCCCTTTTCTTTGAAAAAACTGTCACATCATCTAGATAGACAACAACACATTGACCACCCAATCCCCGGAAGGCAATATCCATTGCTCGCTGGAATGTAGCTCCTGCGTTTATCAAGCCGAATGGCATCCTTCTATATGCGAAAGTTCCCCACTTAGTGCGGAAAGTAGTCTTAAGACGGTCTTCCTTGGCTACTAATAGTTGATTGTAGCCAGAGAAACTATCGAGAAGGGAAAATAGCTCAGATCCCAACACCATTTGAAGAATTTGTTCCATTGAGGGGACGGGATAGTTGTCTTTATCTGAAGCTCTATTTAAATTTCTAAAATCAACACATAGTCTTATCTCTCCTGACTTCTTTCTCACGGGAACTAAGTTAGCAACCCACTTAGAATGCCGGACATTAAAGATTATTTTAGCGTCCAGGAGTTTCTTCAATTCCTTTTGAATCAGAGGTTCCAGAGTAGGATGCATCCTTCTTAATTGCTACTGAAATGGCTTGACACCTGCTTTCATTGGTATGACATGCTGAATAATGCAGACGTAATATGTTTTCAAATCCTCATAAGTCCATGCAAAAACATCCTTATATTGTCTAAAAAGTTTGATGAACCTATCTCTTTCTCCCAATGAACAACAGTTGCCAAGGTTAACAAATTTTGGTTCAGCCTCGGTGCCCAAATTAACTAACTCATGTTGCATTGATGAACTATTAGTTTTGGTATTCGCTGGCCTTTTGAACTTACTTTGAAGATCAAACAGCATTTCGAGTGACCGTACCCCTTTGGGGATGAAATTTCCTTTATTTGCATCCTTCTTTTGTAAATCAAAATCGTGTTCTTCTTCATCTATCACAGTTCCTTGGAAAATGTCTTCGTTTGTTAGAAAAATGATAATCTGTTCGTCATCATCGAAGACCCTGAAGTTTGTGACATTGTCAGGGACAGAGGGCCTAAAAATTAATTCAATTGAGCATTTGTTATTAGTTGGCACCAATCTAGAAGCAGATGTAGCTAACAAATCAGCTGTAGAATTTTGCAACCTAGGAATAGACTTTATATTGAAAGCATCAAAATGCATAATTAAATCCCATACCTCAACCTGATAACCTTTCAAATGAGGTGAGAGACAGTGAATGGTATCTCTTACCTGTCTCACAACTATTTCTGAGTCACCAAAAACCTTTACGTATTTAACATTTAAACCGATGGCCTTCTTTAATCCGTGTACCAAAGCTTCATATTCAGCAATGTTGTTGGTACAATCAAATTCTAACCTACAGGACAAAAAATACTTATTTCTTTCTGGATCCATAAGGACACAATCGGCTTCGGATCCTTCCAAAGTTTTAGAACCGTTAAAGTATAATGTCCAAAACAGATCTTTTGATTCATCTAAGTTAGTATGCTTATGATCTAAGTCAGTGACTAAACTAACTATATTACAGTCAATATCATCAGTCTGAGAAAAATGAAGGAGATTGGACTGTTCATCTGATTCATGGCTGATAGTTTCAGACTGATAATTACCCGGATCAACTTCTAAGAAATAATTCCCCAAAACTGAGGATGAGAAGGTTACAGCCTCATTCTTTCCCTCTAGTTCGGTTACATTTTGTTTCATGTGCGGTTCTCTCAGGACCTTGATCTGATTCTGTCTATTTTGATAAGGCAACCACATATGAGACCAATCAATTGCAAAGTAACTATTCAGTTTTGTGGACCAGTCCCTACTTAGGATCAAACCATAGGCCTCAGGAATATCAACTACCATTATGTCAATAAACTGACAGACTCTAGAGTCGGCTGATAATCTAATGAGGACATCTTTCATTTCCCCAATAACTTTGACAACAGTTCTATCTAACTGAATAATTTGGGTAGGAGATGGAATAGGTTGCCCATTAATTTTTTTACAAATTGACAGTGGCATGACATTTGAAGATGCTCTGGAATCTACCAGACAATTGTGAACATTATGATTGAAAATTTCAAAGGTTAACAAGAATGGCAACGTCTGAGATTTAGATTTTTCGCCAATACTAGCCTCATTAATTTCAGGATCTTCTTGAGTATCTATTAATGGAGTATTGGGCCGGGATTGCAGAGCATGCAACAACTTATCTCGTTGCTAAGGCAAACTGCACATATAGAATATTGATACATTTGCTTTTACTTTCTTTATATCCTCAATAATGTCATATCCTATATCAGATTCTTTTCCAATTCTAGTCGGATGGTCTGTTTTATTCATTGTGACCTTCGGTTGTTGAACTGTGGTGTCAATGCTTGGCTGCTTGGCCGCTGTTGGGTTAGATTTAGGTTGCGATGGAATGATTGCTATATGTCTTCTAGGTAGTTCTTTTGAAATTTTAGGCTTGGGAATAGTCGAGTTTGGCACAGGATATGTAATAGGATCTTTACTGCGAGTATTAATGTTTACAGCAGAGACTGAGATTTCTACAGGATCTTCTTCTACCAATTCAGTTAAAGGTACCCAATCCCATAGCACAATAGTGGTGTCCGGAGGTGGTTCTTCTAACTCAGGGTTGATTCCTCTGGAGGATTGTCTTGATCTGTAATCTGTGAATCCAGCATTTGGTTCATGACTAAACTCATAGAGTTAATCCATTGTGGGTAGCTCTTTTCCGCGTGCGGTTCTTGATGAAAGGTGCATAAGTTTTCCATCCCTATTTCATTGAGTTTTGAAACAAGGGAAGTGTTCATAGGTGGATGAGGTTGATTGTTATCTTCTCTCTTTTTGTAGAATGGCTTGAAAGGCTTCCTAGATGTACTAGTAGCTTTATCTTTCTCGAGATCTACAATTTTATTGGACAACTTCTGCATCATCTTAACTACGTTCTCCATGTCTGTCGATGACTCTTCTTTACTTCTGGTGAGCAGCAAGGGTTTTTTACTGGCTGCTGGTTTTAGTTATGCATCTAAGGCATGTTTAGTAATGCTATCCGCTTCTTCTTCCACCTTCCTAGCTTCTTCAAAATTTTCTATCAGGGTGGTTTTCTTAGATCTTTTAACGAACATTGCTATGGGTCCTTCAAGAGCTGTTGTATAATATTCAACCAGAGATTCCTCTACTGGTTTATTTGCTTCGCTGAAATTATTTAAGAGTGTTGTGAACCTTTGGTTGAAGTCTTGAACCTTTTCTCTCTTTTCCATTCTCATGGACAATAATTCTTTCATGAGCGTAGCTACAGTCTTTTGGTTTCCATATTTATTTAAGAAACAATTTTCAAATTCATCCCAGCTTCAAATCGAGCTAGGTTGTAAGCTAAAATACCAGGAAGAGACTTTCGGCTCAAATGTTTATGGAAAAAGCCTATAGATTACATCTTCATGCTGCACGTTTAAAAGATTCAGGTCTAAATAAAAACTCTTGAGATGATCTTCAACTGAAATGGCTTTCCACGGGTCAAATTTAGGCAAGACTTTCTCTAGATTTTTCGGAAGATTATGGAATGGCCCAGCTAGATTCAATGCTCCCCTCGCTCTCCAAGCAGGTACAACCATGTCTCTATGTGGAGAATCAGGTGGAGAGTTGTATGGTGAATTAAATGGAGTGTTCTTTGAAGTAACGAGTTCTCCAAGACTTTCTTGATCTGAAATATTTTTTGGGTTTTCAAGATCGACTTTGTTCAGGGGTTCTGCAATTTCTTCCAAGGTTAAATTCACATGTTCTTCAAAATTCTGCATAAGAATCGAATCACGGGTGTGCTGTCATTCTTTTATAGGAGAACTTCTCCTAGGGAGGAAATTTACTGCATTTAAACCACCTAGCTGTCTAACATAAGATCGTGTATGTCTCCTTAAATATTCTATTTCTGCAAAAGGCACAACATACAATACTTCTTGAGGTTCAGAATCAGAGATGAGGTTTTCTTGATTTGCTACTTCAAGATTTGGGCTGTCTGAAATTCCTGTTTTAAGTGGATTTTTAGTGACATCTTTGACAGTGGGAGATTTTCCTTTATCAGCCATGCACTTTTAGGCCCTCCTTCTAGCGCCAAAAACTGTTGATGTCCCGAAGATCGCAGCATCAAGCAAAAAGGGATTCTCCCCGGTAGACCATCCCAATTAGATTGTCCACCATTTGGTATGGGGAATCCTTCCGGTTAGCGGTTTCCGGCAACTGTTAGATTTGAATATTTGCTTCAATTACACCGGTTATGGCCCGATCCACCATTTTTTATTTATTTTAAGGTTTAAGATAATATGAAAATTCCTAAGCTAACTTAATCTAAATGCAAAGCTTAAAACAAATCTATGTCTAAAACTGAAATAAACCTAAACTATCCCTGCAAGGAGCAAAATTATAAGTATGAGTAATGTGCTGAAAGAAGCATCTACAAATCAACAAATAGCCATTAAACCATGAACATACAACTACAACAAAAGGAAACAGATATTAAAAGATAGCTTCCAATTTACATATAACACGTTCCATTACTCATGTGGGAGAAAAATCATTTGCACAGCAAACAACAAGATCATTCAATACATAGAAATAATTCAAGGTAGCAAAGAAAGATCTCACTGTAGAATATGAAAGACACAAGAATAATCCAGCATGCATCCAACATCCGTTTCCATGCAAAAGACGTCCTCTCCAGGCTCTTATTAGGCAAATTTCATTTTCTTGGAGCAAGTGCAAGATAGCTCGTACAAGTTAAGAAAAATCTTTTTCTTGCCAAAAGTCTTTTACACTATTCCCTAAGCTTCTATTTATATCTTTACAAAATGCCTCTTGGGCTGCCACCTAGTTCTTTACACTTGTCCTCTAAAGACTTTTCCTCTAAATAAACAAATCGTGGCCCTTTTCTTAAAACATAAAATTTCTCAAAAATAAAAAAGGACAGCTGTCTAGTGATTCTACAATCTAAACATAGGGAGAACAAATAAAAATAGGAACAACACCTTAGGATCAACGTGTTCACCCTTGGGGAGGTGCTTCTGCTGGGAGGGAGGTGCTTGGACTAGCTACTACTGCTGCTGCTGCTTTCTTTTCCTCCTCTGCAATGTAACTGAACCAGATACCAGTGTCTCTAATAACCACATTTGCTGGTAAAGGGAGCAAGATCTTTTGGGAAGTCACATGTTTACCAAGCTCTGCTTCAACACCATGAATTTCTGCAACTGTTGCTTGGTGGATTTCTTTAAGCAAATGACTGTATATTGATGACAACCCAATATAGTGATGGAGATCATCAGTGGCTAGGACATCAATATTCTTTACATATTCTATTTGAATGCCTAGCTCTTCCTTCAAGTCTGATAAACGTTGCTCTTTGCTTGGAAACTCATCGAGGGACTGAGGGAAACTCAGCTTGCACTTATCATGTACTTCATGGATCTTTTGATACAGGCTGTTACTTTTATCAATTGTTCCCTGGATCTTAGCCATTAGCTTAAGGCCACAGTTCCTGCAGAATTCCATAAGGGATACATCTTCTTTAAAATCATCTACCAACTTGAAAGGGAGATGCTTGGGGAAATCAACCTTCCCTTCTCTCCATTTCATCTGGCTCAGGGTGTTTGCTTTAACCCGAGTGTATTTTTCCTTAAGCCTATTGGCCTCTGCATTGACTTCTTTCAATCTAACCATCATGGCTTTGAGCCTGCACACTTCCTCAGCAATCAGCTCCTGTGTGGGATGCATTTGTCTCAGAATGTCATAGGACAGCTCATGAAAGGGAGACATATCTATTGCTCTGCTTTCTGCCTATTCTAATTGTTCAATCGTTGCCTACTTATCTGCTTCCAGATGAAAAGGTCTAGCTTCAGAATCGTTCTTTTCTGCATCTAGAACCATCATCTGTATTTCCAGGTGCTCCTTTTCTTCTTCTAAACGGCGATACTTATCTGACAACTCCTTGTGATCAACAGACCGGCGATTATATTTATTCACTACAAGATCCCTGTAATCCTGTTCGTTAGCCACAGTATGTTGCAACATGCGAGCTCTCCTCTTAGTTGACTCAAATTCTCTGACCATATCAACCACATTGTCCTTTGCTGCTTCTGCTACTGACACAATGGCAGATGCCATGGCTATGGGAGCCTTATTTGTATTTTGCATCACCGTGGTCTCCCGCTGGATAACAATGTCTTCTTGGAAGAGTCTCTTTATCCTCTCTTCCAACTTCAAGACCATCGCCTTTCTCTTCTTATAATACACAAATTCATCCCATCGGGACACAGTATGATTTTCTGATGGGGTGTAAGGGATGATTGGGAGGTCTATTACATGTACTTCTGTCTCTATGGGTGGGGTCTGTACTACTTGAGATGTGTCTGTTTCCACATTTTGGGTGCCGGAGCCACCTGCTTGAGATGCATCTGTTTCCACATTTTGGGTGCCAGAGACCCCTGCTTGAGATGTGTCTGTTTCCATATCTTGGGTGTCGGAGCCACCTACCTAGGCATCTTCATTGGTCTTCAGTTCTTCCTTTGTCTTTTGTTCCTCTTCATTTTTATGCCTTCTTTCTTCTTCTTCAGCTTGCTGTTGATTTTCACTTTCCTCCCTCGGCTCTCGATCTTCTGCTTCCTTCCGCTACCTTGCTTCCTCAGCTTCTCTCTGTAACCTTGCTTCTTCAGCTTCTCACTGCAACCTTGCATATTCAACTTCTCTCTGCATCCTTGCTTCTTCAGCTTCTTAGTGCAATCTTGCTTCTTCTTTCAATCTTTGTTCTTCACGGGCTAGGGCCTCAGCTGATTCTCTCTCTTTCTGCAGACTGGCTTCTCGGGCTGGGGCAGAGCTAGAGCTAGCTCCACTGCCTTGATGACAAATCTGCAACTCAGTCATATTGCCGATGCCTCTGAACACTTCATCTTCTGCATCATAGTAATGCGCATATTCAAAATGAGCATATACCTCCTTGCAATGCTCGGCAACCTTGCTCCGCCTATCATTTCTATGGAAGATCATTTCACCAAAGTGGAAAGCTTTCAGCTCTTGAACGTATTCCTCGGCTATTGCAGCCCCTGAGAATTTATAGGCTCCTATGAAAAAGGGTAAAGGAGCGAAGGAAGCTTTATGTTGCTTGTTAAGCACCCCTCCTATTCCATCAAGGAAAACTTGCCTGACTGCTTCCTTGAGGACTACATAATCAGTAGCGTATTTTGGTAAAATGTATGGTGCTTTGGTACCTCCAAACATCCTGATGTAGGTGCCCTACTCTGAGAAGTAAAAATCGCCATATTTTTCCGGGACCTCCATGGCATTTTATGATAGACAATTGGGCTCTTCCTTGAACATCTGCTCATACAGAGGCATGATGAACTCTTTGCAGATGAGCTTATAGTTTGCTCCGTAATTTTGAGCCCACATTATTTTATAGGTAGTGTAAACTGGGGTGTTGGCCTTATCCCATGTGCAACCTAGCCTGGGGAAAGCGAGCTTGGCCAAAATGCAGTCAATAAGATAGGAAGACATGTAAAATTTTGACTTTTTTAAGGCCAGAGCTTCTCTTGCAGTGGCCACTGTGGATGCCAAACTGTCCGAAAGGATAGTAGCCCAATCAAACACAGTTCCTTTGAATGCTATGAAGTGGATGATGGGAGCCCACTGTATCCTATATACAGTGCCATCGGGCATGCCAAAAATTCTGCATAACATCAGGGCGATTAATCTAAAAGGAGGTCTTAGGCTCTGAACATCATATTCATCATTATCTCTCTTCCTCAGCTGCTTTCCTGTGACCAATAACCTTTTATCCATCTCAGTATTATTCATCTTTTCCAACCATTCATCACTTAGAGATTGTTGGGGATGTGAGAATTTGTAGGCTACTGCAATATACGGTGGATGGAATGAAGTGAAATGCTCTCCCTTGCTATCATGCAACACTCTTGTTTGTGGGTTGGCATGTTCCAGTATCCATCCGATCACTTTAGAGCATGGGAACAATTTAGGGCGAGTAGAAGCCCTGGCTATGACGGAAGTTCTGATGTTGAGGTAGATTTGTTCTTCTTCCAATAATACATTTGGGATATCCTGGTCCCTGATCATCCGGTAAACATCTCCCCAATGGACCTCGGGAGGAATTCCGGTGGTACACTTAGTGTCTTGGAAAATAGTTTCAGCCCTTAGTTGCACTAGTTTTGGTTCCATCACTTTAGCTTTCTTTCTACCACCTTTTGGCATCGTGGCTTATCCCTGTCAGCAACCAAATGTGAATGATTACAAAATTTGTAACACATTATGAGAGTGTAACATAGAGTAGGACACTTTTAGCATGCTAATGATAAATATAGACAAAATTATAAATTTGCATGCTGGGGAAGCAAACTAAACATAGATCATTCAAGAAAACAAAATATGGTCCTCAGACTTGATTAGTCTAGGGAGACAATGCCTAGTCAGGAAATTTTGGAATGCTTCCGAAAAGGTAAGCATACGATGTGAAAAAACCTACTTCCTTCCTAGTCCTTGGAGACAGGATGCTCTCCATTATAGCACTTCTAATGGTCAGTGGTGGGTTGGCCTAGAGTGGAAAATCCTATGAGGAAACAATGAAAACAAGGAACTGTTTTTCCACAATCATTAACTAAGCCGAATAGGTGAGTGGTTGAGTATCTCAACCGACCACTATTGTCGTTGATAATACTTGCAAAATGGTATGCAGCCGGTATGAAGTTTGAGTTTGAGTAAATCTAGGTAGGAAAATGACCGGAATGCGGCCAGTGAAAAAACAAGCTCGGATGACTCAGAAACAAGGGGCCAACTACTACCGACTTGGTCATGGCTATGACTCCTAGTTGGTAGCAATGAGAAACTGATGGGGCCACGGCGGCCGTAAAAATGATACATGCTACCAATGTCTACCGGCCACGTTATGGAACGGGAAAAACCCAAGAAATAACTCAACGTGAAGATAAGACAAAGATGACGGTTAAAAAGCCTACCTAGAGACGAAATAGTGGTGGAGTGAGGTGGACACGGTGGTGGATGCGCTGAGCTGGAGCGAGACGACGCGATCTTCCCAACGGAATTCTTTGAATAAAAAACTAACAATGGGAACAATGAAACCCCACTGCCCTCATATAAAGTTAGACACGTGCGGGCATTTAAACGGATAGGTGATGACATTAAAATAGAGTTAAATGCTCGTATGGTGCGGTCATTTCAAAACAATTCGGCATTTAACGCGCAACCGTCGGCTGCGGCAAGGACTCACAAGTTTGGTCCGCGGTTGCGACCAAAACTTATGAGTTCCTCTCGAAAGGCGAGAAACTTTGGCCAGGCATTTGCTTGTTGAAGGAGAGAGAAAAAGACGCTTCGCAGTGGTGGAAAAATTTGGCGAGTCGTTCCGGCGTTTCGTGAGCACTTTGTGAGTTCTTCTGAAATTCACTCTCTCGAAAGCTTATCGTGGCCGGCTTTGCTGAGTTGTTCCAAAGTTTCAGGAGCGCTTTGTGAGTTCTTCCGAAACTCACTCTCTCGGAAGCTTATCGCGGCCGGCTTTGCCGAGTTGTTCTGAAGTTTCGGAAAGACTCAGTAAGTCCTTCTAAAATTCACGAATGACTTTGTTAAGTTTTTTATCAAAATACGAATGGTCGAGTAACCTAGGGAAAAGACCAACTTACTACGGCAACACTTGGCAAAAGCTTCCGCAATTTTGGGAGATAATCCCAAGTTCCTCCACAATTTCGGGCGATCTCGCTGAGTTCTTCCCCAGTTTCGAGAGAGAATTTTAAGTTTCTTCTGCAGTTTTGGGAGGCAATTTTAAGTTCTTCTGAAACTTTAAAAACGCTAAGTGTTTTTGTCGTTTTTGGGAGTAACTTTAAGTCTTTTCCACAGTTTCGGTAGAGAATCCTGAGTTATTCCATAGTTTCGGTAAAGAATCCTAAGTTCTTCCCTAGTTTCGGGAGAGAATCCTGAGTTCTTCCACAGTCTCGGAAGAGAATCCTAAGTTCTTGCCCAATTGTGAGTTTTGACTTAGAAGAAAAACTTCAATTTTCAAGCAGATTGCTCTGTTGAAACAAAAAACTAAGTCAAAAATTTTTCAAAGGAGACTTAACTTTTTTAGGCAGTCTTTCTAGTAAAATGAAAGGAGGGGCCCCAATATCTACAAAAAAAATTGGGGGGGATGTTGCTGCAACAACAGACAGCCATTACCACTCCCTGGGGTACCTTCATGTACGCCAAGATTCCGTTTGGATTGATGAATGTCGGGGCCACTTTTCAGAGGGCCATGGATATAGCATTTGTGGGGATTAAGGGCAAGTTTTTCCTTATATACCTCGAGATATCACAATATACTCAAACAGTCACGAGCAACACTTGCAACACCTAAGGGAGGTCTTCCTGAAATGCAGGCAATTTGGAATTTCTTTGAATCCCAAGAAGTCGCAGTTTGGTCTTGGGGAGGGAAAGCTCTTGGGCCACATAGTCTCATCACAGGGTGTAAGGATTGACCCAGTTAGGGTTGAAGCGATTCAGAAGTTATCTATACCAAGGTCGAAAAAGGATATCTAGTCTTTCCTTGGTAAGATCAATTTCGTCAGGAGGTTTATTCCAAATTTCTATGAACTGGTAAAGCACATAACCTCCATGCTCAAAAAGGGAGCTAAAACCAAATGGACAGAAAGTGCAAGACAATCTTTCAAAGCCATCAAGCAGGCCATCATGGAGGCTCCCACTCTGATTAGTCCCAATTACACCAAGGAGTTCTACATTTTCTCTTTCGCCTTCTGCGATACAGTGGCAGTGGTCTTGCTGCAGAAAGATGAAGAGGGGCTCGATCATCTAATGGATTTATTCAGCAAAACATTGAGGGATGCTGAATTGAAGTACGATCACATAGAGAAATAGGGCTATTCTCTAATTAAATCATTAAAAGTATTCCGAATTTATATTCTTCATGCAAAGGTTATAGCCTATGTCCCTTCAGCTTCTGTGAAGGATGTTCTAAATCAGCCTAACATTGATGGTAAGAGGGCCAAATGGATCGCCAAGCTGATCGAATTTGACATAGAGGTGAAGCCCACCAGGTTAATAAAGGGCCAAGGTCTGGCCAAACTGATGGATGAAGAGAATTGCAAACTGTTAGACATTAATTTCATCGGAACAAATTCTGAAAATTTTCCAACAAAAGCAGTTGCAGCAGAACAATGTAACAGCCAACAGGTGGCTGAAAATATGCTCTCATGCGAGTGGTATTCGGGTATCATTCATTTCCTGTAGAATTTAGAAGTTCCACCCGGGCTTAGTTCAACTCAGGCACGATCTCTCAAGCTTAAAACTGCAAAATTTTGCATAAGTGGAAATCTGCTGTACTGGAAAGACCCTGCTGGAGTTCTGTTAAGGTGTTTGGACAAAGAAGAATCAGGTCAAGTCATGCATCACTTCCATTCAAGCATGTGTGGGGGGCATCACTACTGGAAAACTACTGCCCACGAGATTCTAAGGGCTGGGTACTATTGGCCTTGTCTGTTCTCTAACGTATACACTTTCATGAAAACTTGTGACAAATGCCAAAGATTCACTGGAAAACAGCAGCTGAAATCCCTCCCCTTGAAGCCTATTGTGGTAAATGGTCCTTTCCAACAATGGGGCCTTGACTTCATAGGGGAGATCAATCCTTCATCTAGCTGTCAACACAGATGGATCTTGGTAGCCACTGACTATTTCACCAAATGGATATAGGCAATTCCCACCAGAAATGCCAACCATCAGGTTATCATCAAATTTCTATATGAAAACATCCTCACCAGGTTTGGTTGTCCGAAAAGGCTGGTAACTGACAATGCACCTGCTTTCAAAGATAAAGAGTTAGTCCATATGTGTGAAATAATGGGCATTCATCTAGTTCACTCCACTCCCTACTATCCTCAAGGCAATGGCCTCGCTGAGTCTTCCAATAAAATCCTAGTCAGGATCATCAAAAAACTATTGGAGGAAAATCAAAGGAGTTGGGATTCAAAGCTAAAATTTGCTCTCTGGGATGACAGGGTGACAAATAAGAAATCTATAGGGACCTCTCCTTTCAGATTGGTTTATGGCATTGATGCCATTTTCCCAGTCCAGTTAATCCTGCCAGTGACTAAATTCATTCAGGAGGAACAGGATGAACCGAATGCCATGTTAAGAAGAATGCTCGATTTGGTTGAATTGCAGCAGACCAGAGAACAGTTAGTGGAAAGGTCAGAAGCTCATCAGGAAAAAATAAAAGGCACCTTTGACAAGAAGGCCATGATTAACACTTTTCAGGTGGGAGACTGGGTATTGAAATGGGATGCCCCCAGGCAGGACAAAAGCAAGCACGGCAAGTTTGATTCTCTCTGGACAGGTCCTTACGTGATAACTCAAGCAAAGCAGAACAATACCTTCAAACTGCAAAGTCTGGAAGGTCAAGAGATCTTTGGCGGCCTGATCAATGGGCGTTTCCTGAAACTTTACTTCGTCTGAGGCTTCACAGCCTAGTCACTATAAATATCATTTTGTTTTCAGGTTTTTTTGTCGTGTTTACAAATAACTCCATTCCCAATGGAACACTAGAAGTTAGGGTTAGAGTTTTGTTTGTTTTTTAGGAAAGGCATTTGGTCTACGGTTCTTGGAACCTCGCTAGGAGGTTTCCATCCCCAAGTAGGAGCCAGATGTTATCTCCTCAATAATCATAGACTAGTCATGGTGTCTAGGTGGATGGGAAGTCTTTAATTTTTGTTTTTCCCATGTGTTTAAGTTCTGGTCTGATAGGTTGAAGAAGGTAACGAAGTCTGAAATAACTTTTTAAAGCTAGCTCTCCTTCAAAAGGAAAATTTCAATTTTCGGTAGCTTAGGCAGGCCTGGCAATGGTTCAATAGCTACCGAAAACCCTGTTTTCAGTAGCTTCTTATGTGAAAGAAAATACACTCCAGCTACCGAAAGGGAAAAATTACAACGTGAGTTGTGGGGCAGTTTTCGGTGGCTTGGGTGAACATGATGGTGTTCATTAGCCATCGAAAGGTAAATATTTTCTGCAATACGCAGTGCAAGTTTAGAACCTTCCATAGCTACCGAAAAGCAAAGTCATTTTCACAATCCATGAAGCCATTTCGGGGGTTTGGGCAAACACGATGGTGTTCATTAGCCACCGAAAGGGCGGATACTTTTCGTAGCTTACCATCCAAAGGTTGGGTTGTTTACAGCCACCGAAAGCAAAGAGCACTAGTTAAGACCGTTTTCCGGTGGCATATGGGGTCAAGGTTGGATTATCGGATGCCAAAAAGGAGTTGCCATTGATCAGCAGGCACGTCAAATCGAGGGTTTGGTCATAATAAAGGAAATCCATCATAGCTTAGCCGTCAAAAGGGTCACTTCAGCAAAATCACTATTTGCTCCAAGGTGAGGCCGGACGCCACCGCCATACCTCTGGCCAGACGGACCTCTTCTCCTCTCTGTATACTAGCATTTATTAATTTTCATTCCTCTGGTATAATCATGATGCAGTAGCCATCATTACACCCTCATGATTATCCACCTTTTCACACCCCTTGGAATCAGTCCCCGAAAAGCCACACCACCTTTCCTCTTTCACCCTGACCATGTCGATTGAACTCATTTTCTATCTAATTTCCTGTCTCTCACTCAGTCCTGATTTTAGCGGTAGGCACCAGCAAGAAGGTTATAAATGAAGAAAGGAGGAGGTACGGCCCTGTGAAAGGAATTGAATGACATCTTCTATTTGGAGGCACACCCCGAGGTATGTCAATTCTTCAAAAATGCCGGCTACTATATCTTTTGCAAAAGGCTACAGGGCTCTCATCAATAGGTGGCCAAAGCATTTTACCTCATTTTTTACGGAGATAAGGTGGTGATAGGAAAGGAAGAATTCTAGGTGAACAAGGCCCTTATAGCCCAGGTTATAGAACTTCCAACGACCGGAGAGAGCTGGTTTAAGACCACTGTCAAAAAGGATTTCGAATTTCAATCATACCTGAAACCGGAGCATAGGAACCTGGTTTGGAAAAAAGACATTCCTATGTCATATTTGGAGGGTAAATGGCAGCTTTTATTGAAGTCCATTCTAGTCTATATAACCTGTGAGGGAAAGTATAACAGGGTGCTAATTTACCATTTTAGACCACGGGATCACTTCACTGGCAAGAGCCCTTTAAATCTCCCTTTCTACCTCCACAAGAGCCTCACCAAAATGGCACATCAAGTAAAATCCTAGCCCACCAAAATTGCAGGCAGGTTGTACCACCATGGTCTGATCCAACTCTTGGTCTCTGAGTTATTGCAGAGGAAAAGCATGAACTGGGCTTTCTTCCTGTTCTGGAGTCGGTTTGAGACAGAATTGCGACCGGAAGATGGAAAGAAATCATCCACCCTTAGAAGTTGGAAAAGAAAAAGGAGTGCTATCTCCCCAATCACAACCGAACACCTTTCCTCCGCCCTAAAGGTGCAGAAATCCAAAAGGAAATTAGCATTTAAAGATAATACTGAGGATGAGGGAGTTGTTTCCGAAGAGACCCCTTCCAAGACTTCCAACCTTTTAAACCTCCCTTACACCGATTCTGAGGAGGATGAATTGTAGGAAGCCGAAGCAGGAAATGAAGAGGTAGCGACGGAACAGGAGCTCCAGGAAGCAACTCCATCTGTGACGGGATAGGAGACCACCTATGTTAAATTACCCTCTCCTACACCTGCAGAAGAGTAGGGATTCGAACGTGTGAAATTACCCTCCCCTACACCTGTGGAGGAGCAAGGTTAGCAAGTAGCCGAAGAACTAATCCATAAAACAAAGCTTTTTGCCTCACAGAAAATCAATCGAGTCCTCCAGCAGGCATATGAACGCGAGATACTCCAAAGAGTCATCAAGGAGAAGAATCATAGGCTGACCGAAAGGTATAATGAGTTGTATGTTTCTTTCTAGGGGTTGACCAGGAAACATGGCAAAATGAGAGGAAGAAACATTAGGCTAATCAATGAAAACAGCGGGCTGAGGAGGAAGGCCGAATCTTTGGAGGGTAAGGAAAAAACTCAGAGTCCCCATCCCATGGTACATTCGGACCTGGAGACCTTAGCAGCAGCTGCAATCAACTTTGACAACCCTTCGGTTTTGGCCCAGGAGAAAGAGAAATCCAGGTAGCAGGGGACAGAAGCACAGTTTTGTAAAGTTTTTACAGGCTAGATCATCCACCGCTTTCGGCAGCTTGGGCGAACATAGGAGTTGTTCATTAGCTACTGAATCCCGTTTCGACAGTTTACGACATGCAGGCAGCGCCTTCCTGGATACTGAAAAGAAATAAAGTTTTTCGGCACTCTAAAGCAATTCGGTGGTTTAGGTGAAGCATTAATCTAATTCATTAACCACCGAATACCAGGCTTTCGGTTGCTGATCACCTCCAAGCCCAGTTTTGTTAGCTACCGAAAACACAAAAAATGCAAACGTCTGTCTTTGGGCATCAAACCCCTTTTGTGTTGGTCCTAGCATATTGAAGGCGTTTTCTAGGGGATTGATAAGCATTCAAGTGCATCATGATCACCTCTAGTCCCAGACTGAGGGTGCTAGCAGAATTAACAGTGGAATATTCCTGCCTATTTTTAGAAAAGACGCCTACAGGTTTTTTTGCAGAACAACAGTTTCAAACTCGACCTCCATGCCCCAGAGGCTCGTCTCAGCTGTCAAGCGTAGGTGTATTAGCAAGGATCAGTTATTTTGATCACAACTCACTGTCATCTCTTTCATTAACTGTTCTTAGTTGTTATTTTTAGTATATTCGATCCATCTTTTGGGATCTGAAAAACTTTGTAATGGCTATAAAGCCCAGAACTGAAGTAGAATGTGGGTTTGATTTTGGAGAGACTTATTGATATTTGTATTCTCATACTTTCAGTGACTTCTCAGTAATACAAGCTTCTTTTACTATTTGCTTTCAGATTTTCTGTCTCATATTCCTGTACTCGTAGTGGATGGTTTATTTCGTGCATGTTCATTTGTTTATGCCAAATAGTTGTAATCCTATCTTTGTATTGAGAACTGAACATACATGTTATTTATTTGTTGTGATTAGCCATTTATATACATATTTCTTTGTATGATTTTGCTGACACAATAAGGATTCACTCCCATTAATCTTTTATCAACCCTCTGAACAGCAGTAGTCAAATCCTTGTCTACCTGAGCGTCTCCATGTGTGTTCTGAGTGTGTGAGTTTTGATCTCAGTCATCCAACTTGATCCAAACAAACCCCATCATTTAAGATAAGTTTAAGTTACCAGGAATCTCTGAAATACAACCTAGGAGAGCTTCCTGGAGTGATAACAGTTAGGGCTAGAGTTATAGAAGGAAATTGAATTAGGGTTAGAGTTAGAGTTAATGATGATGATGAAGATAGTGATGATGATGAAGACATTGATGATGATAGTGTAATATCCCCATTCAAATAAATTGCATAGAATACAATCCCATCAATCCTACTAGTTTCCTATGTTGGATGGGCACATTTGGAATTGCAATAAGGATGCTAATAAATGATGTTTAGACATTAGAAGGGTTCAAGTTTTTAATAAATAAGTTGAATAAAAAATTTGGTGTTGGGAGAGACCACTTACGTATTTCATGGAGATTTAATAGATTTTTATTTCCAGGTATCAGCTATAGGGCAGATTGTGGTTTTGTTTAGTGCAGCACCATCTCTCAACCATTTCCAGTTTTGAAGGCATATTCATGCTCCTTGAGGGAGGGCATTTTTGGTGAGCTCGTGTGCTTCTTGGGAGAGTTTATCTTGATGTATTTATGATTGTAATAAGCATTATATACTCTTTTTTTCTTCTTCATAAATTCTCAGATCGAAATACCAAGTGGTTGTATGTAAAAATGAAGATTAATGAGCAAACAATGTCCATTTCCCCACTACATTGATGTATGTCATTATAATGATGATGATTTAGAATAAAGGAATGTTTCTCTGATATATTTGTGATGAATGGAATTCCATTGATGTGTATTACAAGTTTCATATTCAATACTTTATCATTTGAATCCATTATACTCAGTTTATTTGCATTTGAAGAAGATTTGGTGCCATTTCCCCAAGGGTCGAATTAGTGGTTTTTTTTGTTGTTTGGGAGGGGTTTGGAACAGACTTAATAAATAATGAGTCATGTATTTTGGACCTTAATAACATCCTTGATACATCCCCTACCTCTTTTAAGAAATTTGAGTGGGTTGGAAGGCATTTGGGAAGCCATTCTCAATAGTTACCCTAGGGACATTTGAACCCCAATTTACTAGTAAAATTGCATACTTGGTCCAGAATCTTAAGAGAGTTTGTAGAGGTATTTTGGTGGCCATATATCATCCCTGAATATCATATTCAATTCGTAACATTATTCACATACCTTCTCAGAATATTTGGGGATCATTTGGGGCAAAATTGGGACCTAGACATCAAAACTAGTCAAGGGTCGAAATTGAGAGAAAAGTGAAAAATTGGGCATTTTTATCAAAATTGAAAAAGGGACATTACAAGTGGTATCAGAGCATGTTCTTGGCACCTGATGGTCTTAAAAAGAAGTCAAAAAAATAAACCACCACCCTTTGAACTATTAGCTGAAGAGGTTTTTGTTGAAGAAGAAGTAGTAGAAGAAAAAGAGTTTTTTTTTAAACCATAGGTAGAGAGCAGGATGAAAACTTAAAACATAAGGAAAAACTTGTTGAAGCCTTAAAACCATGTTTTTATGGGATTTCCATGGGTATGCATGGGATTACCATAGGTATGCAAGAGATGAGTAGACAATTTATGAAAGGATTGGAATTTTTGGGTAGCCAACTTGCAAGCAAGGGGATGACAGGAGATCATAGTGGTTCACACTCAGGAGAAAAGAAGAACATGGGTGAGCATTTTTTCTCAAGTACATGACCCCATAATAGACCTAATGAATTTCAAAGCACACAAAGGCATACTGAACCTAAATTCCTCACACCTAAAGAAGAGCCTGATGTCCAGTTGGATAATAGTAAACTAGCAAACGAATGGAATGAGTTGAGTGAAGAATGTAAAAGAGGTCTACCTTTTGGTCAATACATTGATGCTATATATAAAATGAAAAGTAAGGAGGACCATAGGTGTTCATTCCAAAACAGAGAATTAAATGGTGCTATTAGTAAAATGTCAGTTCCTACTTTTGATGGTTCCTCTCATAATTCTGCTAATACTTGGGTGCAAAAATTAGATGTGTATTTTCAACTGAATCCTATGTTGGAAGAGGATGCATTAAAAATGTCTATTTTCACTTGGAAGGAGATGCTAATGAATGGTGGTTCCATGGCCTAAGAACCTTGGGTCATGATCAGGTTAAAACATATGGAGAATTTGTTGACAAGGTACTAGAGAGATTTGAACAAAAAGATCCAGAATTGCCTTTCAAAGAACTAGCTCAATTTAAGCAAACTGGGACCCCTACTGAATATATGTTGGACTTTCAAAAATTATCAGTAAAGGTGGCTGATGTATCTATGGGAAGGTTTGTATTGCTATTCACTGAATTTTTGGTTGAACCCTTAAAAGGTTTGGTCAAATCTCACAAGACAACTACATTAAAAGATGCAATGAGCTTGACTAGGGATCTCCAAAATGTGCTTCCTAAAACGAGATTCTCCCCCAAGCCGGACTTCAAAATTGAAAAGAAACCTTGGCAAAGAGATGCATATGATAAGCAGCCATGGAAAGAAGATGAATATGGAAAGGATAAGAAAGAGGAACTAAGCAGGGAAGATCTCAGAAGGAAGAAATTGTGTTACTCATGCTTCCAACCGTGGGCACCAGGACATAAATGTGCTAAGGGAAAGGCCCAATTCATTGAAGTATTTTGTGATGATGGGTATGAAGGGGGCATGGAGGAAGAAGGGCATACTTCATCCCAAGAAGAGGGATATATTATATCAGAAGAAGGGAAACAAGAGGTGAAGCATCCCTCACCCACCAAAGTAAGAATGGCAGTACTTTCAGCAGTACCTCGATATCACACTATTCGATGCAAGGGTGTGTTAATAGGACAAAGAAATTCAGTTTTGGTAGATGGAGGAGCCACACATAACTTCATTTATGCAGACATGGTGGAGAGGAGTAAGATACCTATTGAACCATCTGATGGCTTCACAGTTGTCATTCCCGGTCACAACACAATGGAGTGCAAAACATGGATTCCACAGCTGCAAGTCACCATAGGTAACTATACTTTTGTTGATAGTTTTTATGTGGTTGATGTTGCTGATACTAATGTGGTTTTGGGATTGCAATGGTTGTACTCAATAGGATAGAATATAGTAAATTATCAAATTCCTGAAACAAAATTCCAAGATTCAAAAGGAGTACTAAGGGTTGTGAGACGACAACACACCTATCAAATCAGGTAGTTTCTTCCCACAACATGAAGCACCGGAATAGAAAGGTTTTGGGAGACATTCCTCATAGAAAGCCACCTGATAGAGGAGGAACAAGTTTGTAGCATGGTAAATTGAGATTGCTTGAGGGCAAGCAATCTTGGGTGGGGAGGACTGTAATATCCCCATTCAAATAAATTGCATAGAAGACAATCCCACCAATCCTACTAGTTTCCTAGGTTGGATGGGCACATTTGGAATTGCAATAAGGAAGATAATAAATGATGTTTAGACATTAGAAGGGTTCAAATATTTAATAAATAATTTGAATAAATAAATTCAAGAGAAATTCTAGGTGGCAAGTGGTTTTGAAGAAATATGGAGGATGTGGGACCCACACTAGCTTGATTTTTCAAGGACACATGGCATCTCCCTCTTGCCAATTCGAATTCATGAGAAGGTGAACATTATTGGGTGAGTTGGTAAGTCATACACATGGAATTGAGCATCTTAGTTCGAATTGGGATGGATTGCTAACCTCCATGGAAGAGGAAGAGTCAAATTGGAATCTTGTGGACACTTGGGATAGATTCCCTAGCTTATATGACAACAATGATGGAGCATCTATGACATTTATGAAAAATTACGGATCTGAACTATGAAATCTAACCATTATGGCATGTCAACCCCAAAAATAGGCTCCAAGAGGGCGCTCATGGGAGTTGGAGAAGCCAAAGAGACCCCCACTCGAATTGGTGGAAGGTGGAAGGCTAGGAAAGGTGAGACACATGGCAAATATTCATCCCTTACCCTAATTCGAATAGGATTGAGTTTATGGATGGATTGGGAACCTTAGAAGGATAAGGATGTTTATAAAATACAGGGATAAACCAAGAGAAGGGCTTTTTATCATTTGAGAAAAATTGCATTTGTGAAGAGAGAGCTAGTGGATGACTAGTTTCTTGCCTTAGCCAATTTCGAGGGTGAAAGATTCCCATCCAAGTTGGTGTTTGGAGAGGCCACTCAGGTCTTTCATGTTAAATTTTTAGAATTTACTTCAATCTGATCTAGGATCTTAAATGAGAGAACAACATGTACAGCAAATCTACAACATATCAATCATGGACACAATAATGCAAGCATACAAGAGACACAAAGTTTACTTGGGGAAAAAAATAAAGGTGAAAAACCCCAATAACTTCCTCAGAGATAGATAGAGCAATGATACAACCAGAATACAAGAGATAGTCTTCTCCTAGCAGCAGAACCTGCTCCTCCACAAGTGATCCACTCTCCCAAGTGTGAGTGAGAGAATAGAATGTGTAAAATGAGAGAGACACACTCTCTATTTATACACTAACTTGACTTGACCTTTACTCAACTAGGTCGGCATCAACTTAACCACTTAATATAATGCTGACTAGGCCGACACCCAATAGGGTGTTCTAATAACCCTTTGACCCACATGGCCGACCCCCAATAGGGTGGTCTAATAACCCTTTGACCCACATGACTTATACAGGGCCAACCCCAACAAGGTGGTCTAATAACCCATCGAATATAAGTTACGGCACTTACAATATAAATGACGACACTTCCATATAGAGGAATAATGACATCTCTATAGGGATACAATATACATATATGTGAAATACATTCCGAAGTTACATATACATCAACACTCCCTCTTAACTAGGAAGGTATTTCTCGACACAGGTCTTCTAGCACAAGTCTTCTTCTCTGGATCATCGTCACTGGATAATCGTCATCGAGTCATCGTCATCGTCACTGCTGCTACTATCTCAATCAATCTCCAAATCTACTCATCATAGGAAGTTCTATAGAGCCAGTCCTTTTTCATACTGGATGTAGGCCCACCACCTGCATGTCTTCATCATCACTGGCCATACTGTGGAATCCTCAGGACTTATTACGTGCATCACAAAACCTTGCAAGAGCATCCCAGGACTTATTACGGGCACACAGCCCAACCTATTGGATCTCCCAGGGAGCTATTACATGTGACCCTACCACAAAACCTCGAAAGAGAATCCAAGGACTGATTACGAGCACACAGTTCAACCTATCGGATATCCCAGGGAGCTATTATATGTGGTCACCACAAAACCTTGCAAGAGCATCCCAGGACTTATTACGGGAACACATCCCAACCTATCGGATCTCCCAGGGCGATATTACATATGGTCATGGAAAAACCTTGCAAGAGCATCCCAGGACTTATTATGAGCACACAGCTCAACCTATTGGATCTCCCAGGGCGTTATTATATGCCATAGGACAAAACCTCGAAAACACATCTGCCAGATATCCCAAGGCCAAATTATATGCCATATGCAAAACCTTGCAAGACTATCTGCAGATCTCCCAGGGCCAAATTATATGTCCTCCTAGAGAAAAACCTCGAAACAGCATTTGTCGGATATCACAGGGCCAGATTACATGCCATAGGTAAAACCTCGAAAGACTATCTGCAAATCTCCCAGGGCCAAATTATATGCTCATCTGCACAACCTGATCCATGACCACAGAGTATCAACCTGATACTCACCATACATCATCCTGATGTATACATGATCATCATCACTGCAACATCCTGTTGCATGTCATCTAGAGCAATATCCTGAAGCTCGTCATCCATGATCATCCTGATCATATAATGCATCTACCTGATGCATACCAAGTATCTACCTGATACATATCATGATCCACCTGATACAAATACAAAAACATGATCCACCTGATCATACCTGATACATATCAACATACATGATCTCCTTGATCATACATAGTATCCACCTGATACATATACAGATACATGGTCCAAGCATCCAACATGATGCATATACAAATGATCCTACTGATCATATCCAGCATCCAACATGATGCGTACATACATATAAATGATCCAACTGATCATATCCAGCATCGAACATGATGCATACATACATATACATATAAATGATCCAACTGATCATATCCAGCATCCTCCTGATGCATATACAGAGTAGTAACTGGAGCATCGTCCTGATGCTCATCATCTAGTGCTTACATCCACAGCCATGTGAAGGATCCTCCTTCCAACATGCTTGGAATGGATTCTGCAAATGTGTCCATCACTTCTTCCTCAAAGTGTCATCAATCTGAAGAACACCAAGCCTCTCTCTGAAGTACTCGAACTTCACTCTGGCTAGTGGTTTTGTCAGCACATTTGCAATCTGCTCATCCGTCGCAACATTCAGGAGCTTCACAGCTCCTCTCTACACCATATCCCTGATATAGTGATATTTGATCTATATGTTTTTCGACTTGTCATGAAATACTGGGTTCTCAGACAGCTTCACACAACTCTGGTTATCACAGAAGATACCAGTAGCATCCAACAGGAGATCAAATAACTCAGACAGTAGCTTCCGAAGCCATACTGCCTCAAAACTAGCTGAACAGACTGCAACATACTCTGCCTCAGCTGTACTCAGTGCTACGTAGGACTGCTTCCTGCTAAACCAAGAGATCACACCTGATCCCATACTGAAGCAGCATCCAGATGTGCTCTTCCTATCTGCAGCACTGCCATCCCAATCTGAATCAACATAACCCTGCAGGTTAAACTTTTGATTTTCTTCATACTTGAGCGCATAATCTACTGTACCCTTCAGGTACCTCAGAACATGCTTTACAACAATCAAATGAACACTCCTCGGATATGTCAGGAACTGACTCAATGTGTTCACAACAAAGCAAATATATGGTCTCGTGTTCATCAGGTACATCAAGGACCCAATCATCTGACGATACATGGAGATATCAACTGGCTCAGATGAAGCATCACATAGAAGCTTTAGGTTCAATGCCATAGGTGTGGCCATGGCCTTGCAATCCATCATCCCGAATCTCTTCAGGAAATCTATTGTGTACTTCCCTTGTCCAAGGAAGATTCCATCTACACTCTGCCACACCTCCTATGCCAAAAACAAATAGTGCATCATCCCCAAGTCCTTCATCTCGAACTCAGTAGCAAGCTTCTGCTGTGCGTCGGCAATCAATCCTGTAATAAACAGGTCATCCATATACAAAAGTAGTATCACTAGATTTCCTTCCTCAACCTTGTAGAAAAGGTTGGAATCCGCTTTACTCTTGGTAAAGCCCAAACTAGATAGAAAGCTATCTATCCTACGATACCAAGTTCTGCACATATATGACTCCATGTCATGTGTCTCAGAACCAAGTAGCTTCTCCACATACACTTCTTCTTCAACTACACCATTCAAGAAGGCTGTCTTGAAATCCATCTGGTGTATCTTCCCTTTCATCACTGCAGCTAGAGCAAGTACGGATCTAATGGAAGTGAATCTGGCTACATGAGCAAAAGTCTCTATGCTACCACCTGCAGCATGCTTGATCTTGTAGATCCTCTTGGAAGTCACTATAGACTACCCTTTGGGACTACATCCCAAACATCTTCATGATCGACTGATACTCCTCGATCATGGCATTCTTCCCAGATCCTAGGAACTTCAATATCTTCAATATTTTCAATAGATAACTTTGTTGCTTGAACAAATGTTGTAGTCCTTCTTTTGTAGGTGATGGTATATGATCTTTCCTACACAACAAGTTAAATTGCATGATTAGAAAACATCTCATAGTTTTCAGAACAAATTCTTACACATAAAGAAATATGTCATACAATCATGCAATTATCTTAGCCAATGCTTCAATACAACATTTATCCATATTCCGTAACTTTCTAGATGCCTTCCAATCTCTACCAGAACATTGTTAAGAGTGTGCACAACTCCTAACATGTCAGCAAAGAGGTTTCATTCTAGATAAGTAGCAATGGAATGTTGTACAGTGCCATATGCCACGTACCCATGTATATTAGTACTATACTATTCATCAATGCAACTATTCTAATATGCATAATACACAACCTAATTCTAGGAACATAAGCATATACATCACTGAATAACATTATGTAAGAAATGACAATTCAAATACTTATCTTTGTTTGGTTGCTGGGTGGACTCCCTCTAAATCTTTGCAACTCCATTCTGATGTGGATTGTGAGAAGTGGTCAACTCCCTCTAAATATCTGCATCCTTGCAGAAACTACTGAAGTGTGCTCCTTTGCTTTCTTGCAGGAACAACTGGAGTGTGCTCCCTCTTGATCTTTGCTTCCTGGATTACCTTTCCTTGAACTTACATCCATCCTTAATCACTATGCATGCTTGTTAGTATCATCATTGTGTTATCCTGGATTAGCATGCTAGCTAGTTATGTCTAACATACCCACATAATGTCTTCTGGTTCTCTTCAGTGACTTGTGCTAGTAACCTGCATGTCTCATAGGTTAACCATTGTAGGACCAAGTTATACATACCTCGAAATTAGACCTTCTATGTGATCCATGACAATGGATGAATCTTTGTCTTCATGTCACCATGATCATATGTTCTTGAAGTAGAAAATGATTTGTCTTTCATGGTGTACCTTTTATGTTAGCGAATAACATAAACCTCATACAACATCACAATGCATTAGTACATTCATAAGTGTCAAAACCTTAATCAATGAATATCTTCTATTAAGGTGATACAACAAGTCTAGTAATTAATCAAGATTGTAATGTAATGATATGAAGACAAACATATGATAAACTTAACCATGAAACATATCTGTCAAGATTGCTTGTAATCTTCTTATGGAAGGCCTTAGCCTCATCTCTCTCTGAGACAGGAATTTCTTCACTTATGCAGGTGACCAATCCATCTTCTTCTAGGATTAACCCAATCCACTTGATTTGCAAGAACTGGACCTGGAGCTGGATTAGGGTTTGTCAAAGAAACCCCAAAAATTCAAACTTTGAATTTCAAACTTATGAAAGGATGGAAATATGCACCTTGATGAGCTGATCAAGTTGGTATATTCAAAATTTGAAAACTGCAAAGTTTCACCCCTCGAAATCGCCTTTTAGATTTTTGGATTCACTAAGGGGGACCCTGAATTAGGGTTTGAGTTTCCCAGAGCTTCCCCCCAAAAAAATAGTTGATTCAAAGCGCTAAGCTTCGATTTTTCTGAGGAGCTTCCAGCCGTGGTCACAGATTTCCAAAATTCCAATTTTTAAAGAAGCCCTAATTTTCCATCTTTTCGATCAAAGTCCTGAACTGGGGTTTGATCAAGCCCGGCCTTCTGCCCAACCAAAAAATCTGATCTTGGTCTCTAAATTTTTATTTTGATGAGTAGCATCCATCCATGGTCTCCGATTACAAAAATTCCAACTTTCTCCGAAGCCCTAAATTTCGGAAGCCATGAATGAAGGTGTTCAAAAATAATTATGTTTTGACAGAAATATGTACCTGATTGTTTCTAGTGTATCTCCAAACTCTTTGATCCACATGGTCTGAAAAATTTTCTTGAGATATCCAGACCTGTTATCTTTCCATCTCGACATGTCTGACCTCAATTGGATTCTCTAAGAGAGAGTTATGCCAAGTGTCGCAACGTGACCTATTTATGGGATAATACAGGAGAGAGAACTTGTACAGCGTGCCACTTGTCACTGGTTCAACTTCGGCCTCTGAAACATTTTCCTGAGATATCTTGACCTGTTATATTTCCATCCTGATAGGTCTTCCCTCAATTGGATTCTCTGAGAGAGAGTTATGCTAAGTGTCGCAATGTGACCTTTTATGGGATAATACAGGAGAGCGAACTTGTACGGTGTGCCGTGTGTCACTGGTTCAACTTCAGCCTCTAAAAATGT